>LJIJ01000687.1:0-83616 GCA_001718145.1 Orchesella cincta | reverse complement strand
CTCCAGAGGCTTGTGAAATCTATGCTCCTAAGTTTCCAGTTTCTTCAGCCGTCCCTTCAAATATTTTGCAAGTCAGTTCGTTTTTATACTCCAGAGTCTAAAACCAACTTCTTCAGCACTTCTTAAACAAGAATCGATAAATCATGAGCATGTAAAAGCCGCAAAAATTACAAATTGCCATAGGTTTAGGCTATATGCCTTACCCACAACAGTATTTAGTCAGCATTTTGGTTTTCGTTATTTGGCCAGATGATCCAAAGACCAACCGACGGAGACGTATTGAGTTGCAGTCGTAGCTTTCACTATCCAAACATGTCTTGTGATTCACGATGCAATGACGCGTACTTGTCTCTCCTTCCTGCCTGATTCAATGACAATATTCTCACGAACATTCTTCAATGTTAAACACACCAAGTCATTTCTGGAACAGATTCGTCGTCTTGGAAAAGGCCAGCTACGTGCTGGAAAAAAAAATGTTTATTAGGGAAATTGGGATAGAATGAATAATTAATTGATATTACGATTACCATTTATACGCCAGCTTAACACAATCAGACATTGGAGCTTTCTGGGAGTCGTTTTAAACAACTTTTGGTTGATTCAACTCATCTTCTGAAGAATCATGTTCCTAAAAACGATCAGCGCTGCGCTCTCCGCGACACCGAAACTCGGTTTAAGTTGGGAGAGCGTTCAGGCTCACTCCAATCACGACGTAATCTTCCGCTCTTGGAAGCGCCTGCCTGCGTTCTGGTAACAATCTGCGAAAGTATTTATGAATGTATAAAGAGTTAAAATATAGTTCAAACATTACAAGTGCATCTGACAACTTTATCAAAGTCACGCCATATTTTCGTAATAACTCTTGCAGCTTAGACTTCCAGTATCCTGTCTGGCTTCTTCGTGAGAAACGTACTTTGCTGGCGTTCTTCGACGGGTGGCCCAAAACCACTTTCTTCTCTTTTCTATTGTCGGTTTACCAAAAAGCCAACTCTCAGGAATAACCTCAACACTTTTACCTCCGCTTCGTCATTTACCTCACACACGCAAAACATTTTAATAGTGATGAGCAAAGGATCAGCAACCAAAAACCTTTATCAACTTGAACTTGACACTTGCATAATATCAGCGAGAGGTTCAACAAAAGTCCGAATGTCGTTCGGTTTCTACGTATAACTTTTTGGCACTCTTTGGATAAAATGCCGTTGGAGTTTGTTTGACATTTTGATTTTAAATGGACTCGCTTTAATTGCACTACAATTTTAAAAACTTCGGATTTTGATGTCTGCGATTGTCCGCTGAACGGCAGATATGACAGTGAAAGTGGTATGTTTGTGATATTTGTGTATTGTCACTGCTGGTAATTATGCCGCCGTTTAAATTTTGGTGGCGTCTATTCTCGATGTTTGGCCACGTACAATCATGCGTCGATTGCGTGCCTTACTTCCGCAGTCCTTTTAGCACGTTTCTGATTTCCAGCATCTGATTACGTTGCTGGACGATGATAGGAAAGAAGTCGCTCGTAAGATTATGCCGCTAATATAGTTAACACGATTTCTTATAAGATTTGTAATGGTATAATAATTATATTGTCCAGAAATGCGAGCTTGTAAGATGTGGTGGTGATACAACTGTTGGAATTTATTGGCCGGGCTGATGAAGAAACTTATGACTAACGAAGTGGGACTGAAGTACAGTTTATGGGGTCCGAAACAACATAAGACTTTTCGAAGACAGCAGCCTGGGAAGTAGTCAAAGGTACTTAATTGCGCATACGCATCGGTTGGGCATGGGATATGAAATATGTACTAAAATGTCCCTATACTTGTCTACAGATTCGGCTCTGTCTTTCAAATGGATCAACTCCACAGTGAAAGCGATTGAGAAATCGGTGTCCGAATGGTTTCGTCATAGCGGCGATCGAATGAAGCAGGCAAAACAACAAACTGATGATAAAACCTAGTGGAAGTATTCAACTAACTAATTCAACAAAGTTTCTTTCATTTTTGACAAACTGTACTTTAAATACATTTTTAGAATAAATTCTGATCTGCAAATTGAACTGTTAATATACTTTTTGTTCTTCTTTGTAATTGCGAGCATCAAAAATGCATTGAAAATGCTCATTACTACAGCGTATAAAATGGATTATCGGTACGACATCGAAATGACATCGGCATGTTTACGCGGCTAGGACAGTAACACGTTCCATGGATGTCAAATGGTAATCCATTAGAGCATCGACAGGACTTAAAAGCGAAATAGGTCCGTCCTTTGGATGTCCAGTAGACATAACATGGACTTTATATGGACATCCACTGACGTGTTGAAGTCCCAGTCGACACGTCCTGTGGAAATCCATAGGATGCAATATTGTTACTTGGGACGTCGTTGGATTTCATCAAACGACGAATGAGAGAAGGAAGCGGAAGGAGAAATATTAATTGTGACGAGTGTGTGCCGTGCAGCACCTATACGCATTCATTGACAAGTTTCCTTGAGCACTTCTTGGTCGCACATTATCTCTGATTTTTTGTTTGTGGTAAAAATTCGCATATGATAAGATTTTTTTTTTTACCTTGATGGTATAAATCAAAAATATTTATGAATGATCGGCAGCATGTTTTGTGTGCCCAAAATATTATTCTAATATATGGACGTTTTGTCTACAAATCTTGCTCCTTCTACGTAAAAGGGTTTTAAGCGTAATGACGCATTTAGCATGACTGTCAATTCGTTGCTTCATATTGGGATTGAGTAATAAACCTTTGTTTGAAGAGAATGAGTGATAGTGGATTTGAAAGAAGTTGGAAGAAAAGTGTCAAGTTGAAACAACTCGGATCTTGCTGGTTAATTCCAATTCAATGTGATTTCGTTCTTGTGTGTATAGTTCCAGACAATAACCTGATAATGCAATGAAATAATATAAATATTATTTCATTGCATTATGAACTCGTTATGACTTTCGTTTTTACTAGCGCACGTGATGATCGTTGTCATAAGCCGGAATTAAATGCACACTAGCTTTGAAATGAAAACTAGAAGAATTGAAGTTTAAATGGATTAAAAAGGAGTCTTATGAATCAACAAGTTGCTAAAACTAACTTTGAAGTTAACGCAGAAAATTTTCGTTTTAAATAAAATTTAATTAACCTAAACTGTACGATTCTTGAATTTACATAACTATATTTTTGATGGCCAATTACAACAAAAAACATCCAAATGCTTCAAATTTGAGTTGGTAATTCTCATACAAAAATTGACGCTCGCGTTACAAACTGGATACCTGTCTAGGTTGAATGACTTTAATAATGGCCAGGAATAACATTGTTTGCTTATCAGTGAATTGGCGACAGTAATAATATTGTTCAACATCACGTCACAAAATAATAACATTAATAGTATCACTTTTTGAGCAAACAGAAAATTTCGTAGTTCAAAGAGTCATCACAAAAGAAGGTCGTTTGCTTTCTTTTTTTCATTGTTATTTTCAGCTGAATAGTAATATGAATGCATAATAACAATGAACAGAGAAATTACTTGTTTCTGCATCATCATGAGCACTGCTTTTTCATATTTAATTAAACTTCAAACACTTTCAATCTGTTAGCTGGCTTTCATATTGCTTTAGAATGAAAATTTTTACGATTTCTATCGTTCCTTCAAGTAATCCATTACATTTCAAATTGCATAAGCCTGGTAAATGGCAATCTCAAACAAACCCGAGCCACATTTGCTCAATGAAATCATTCCAACAAAAACCCAAAGTTTAGGCTAGGAAGCTTTCATACTTTGGAGCGATTAGCAGAATTTTCCATTAAGGAAGAATCCATCTTTGAAGTTCTTACAGAAAGGTTGGAGTTATTGGAGTTAGAACGGAGACTTATCAGCAGCTACTTAAATGACTACAAGGAATCCACACAAAAAGCAATGGAAGCTTTACATGACTCAAGTAAAACACCCCAGTGGAAGGGGAAGAGTGGTGGGTTCCAGTGCTGTTTTAGCTCATCGAATGACTGATCGTTACGTCGGCATTTTAACAAAATTGCAGGGGCTGCTGAGCTCGGATATCTACGCGGAAAATCAACGTATGTTTATATTTCATTATTGATGATTTTATTATTAAAAATTATAATAAATAAATATTCTTCCTGTTTTCAAAGGACATATTGACGAAGTACTTCATATTAAACTGTATCATCTCATAAAGAAACAAGTTCAAATAATATTAGATCCCTTGTTAGTTCCCCTACTCGTGTTCCAACTGAAAATGAGAACAATCTGAAACAAACCTACCTACATGGCCAAAAATATAGACAAATATATGTCGGACTTGTCTTTCATTCACATTCATGAAATCTTTAGAGCTTACCCCCATCAGGTAAGTTTATGCATTTAAACAGTTTTTAACCCTTAAAGGATTCTAGAAATTTTATTGCTTGTTCTTTAAAGTTACAAAGAGGTCTCACTTGGGATACCAAATATGGAGGGTATCTTACTGCAAAACAATGTGCTGAAATAGGGTGCACATGCCCTCTCTAGACAGCAGTATTATATGGCAATTGAATGGCTGGAATTGGCAAAACGTTTGGCATCAACAAGCCAAAGTGGAAATGACACCATTCAAGTGGATTTGCTGTCTGAATTGATAAACGTTGCTATTAACGAGGTACAGTAGCTTTAAAGTACATTATAAAATTGAGAAAATAATGATCGCTTCTTGTTTTTCTCAAAAGCACAACATTAACATGTACAATGAAAGCAACTATAGCAATGATGACTTCTACGTGGAAGAAACACATGAAGGACAACCACATCTTGAAAGATTGAGAATGCGCAAGTTTCTTTTGGAAAGTTTGAACACATTCGATCCCGAGGAGGATAGGCAACTAACTGCGCTAGCGAAATATTGGGGACTCTGTTCAGGGAAAACCTTTCAGGTTTAGTATAACCTTTTATAACTGAAAAACTTCATCAGCTCGTCACTTGTAAAATGAATTTATATTTGTTTAAAGACTCCAGAAACCAGAAGACTCTTAAATGTTTCTACGATACTAAAAAACACCCATACCTGTATATTAATCCCTTAAAAAGAAGTGTTATCCGAAAATCCGCAGTACTCCAATTTTATGATATTATTTCAAACGACACAATTGAGAAAATCAAGGCAGTTAGCGTTCCTCGGCTGGAGTTGTCCCAGGTTGTTGGAGTTACAGATTTAGAAGTGATGACGGTTCACAGAACATCAGCAGGAACCTTTCTCCACTATGAGGAAATGCCAAGCTGTATCAGCATTCCGAGATACTGTCGGGTTTGTAAGTGGTGGGGTATCGGAACCGGCCCAAGTTGTGGAATATACGTTTAGATATTATATATCATACGGATACAGTAGATTGAGATTTTTTAGTCATTTTTTTAATTAAAAGACAAGCTTGTAAATTATAGTATTTGAAAATAGTTGGGACACGTAGAAGAGACGAAAGAGCGCAATGACAAGGACGGTGACAGGGTGGCTACAATGCTATACTATGTAAAAAACTTGAGATAAAAATATTTTTTAATTTGTTGTTTCCCAAAAAAACTAAATTTATAAAATTAGCTGGAAACTGCAGAGCTTGGAGGAGATACTCCTTTTTGCAGTGCAGGGGTCAATGCGAATCCTATTCGTGGCTCGGCTGTTTTATGGTAAGTGATAATATGTTTTTAGCAAAATTAAAACTGCAAAAGAATCATTTCCAATCAAAACTCAGGTTAAATATGTACCGTAATGGAAGTGTGCGTCAGGATGTGTACCATGGAGCCTGCCCAGTTGTTCATGGACATAAAATGAGTAATATGAATAAGTCATGAATGCTTTGTTTCATTTTTGAAAAGGTTTTAATTTATCATGTCATCTTTTTACTTCCCAATTTTCTAACAGTTATTAACTATTGGATTGGCTACAATAGGAACTGGGATAATTACAAATGTTCACTGAATCAATTGGAATAGTTTAAAAAGGAAACAATGTGGTCATTATAAAAAAATCTACAAGATATTACAAACAAATAAATTCTATATTGTCGTTGTATAGTCCTGAACTACATCCAATGTAGCATAATCGTTGCTACCCTTGGAAATTTACTTTATGCAAATGATAGTGTAAAGATGTTTAAGCATCATAATCATTCATTTAAAATGCGAGTTATGAGATCGGTTATAGACATACGAAAAATATTGCTTTTGTGGCAAACACTTGAGGTTATCTGTTCCATTTTCATACTAAGCATCTTGAATCTTTTTTGTTGAATTGTAATCCCTTTAGGTTACAGACATGCAGTCAATAGTCATAGATAGTCAATGCCACCTAAATGCACTATTTTTCGAATGTGAGAGGGTAGTTCAAATTTGACTTGACGATTTGACTCCATGTATCGGAGTTTCGCACTCAAATGAAACTTTAGACCGAACCAGACTTTTTTTGTGTCGACAAATGTTGTAAGCAGATAGCTAAACATCTGGTTCACACATTTCGCTGGATTCAAGTTAAATTATTCATTTTTACTAATTTTATTAAGCGTTTCGCTCGAGGTGCTGTGAGGTGACTTTTCTCCCATTTATTTAACACGTCAAAAAAGTGTCCTGCTAGGCACTGCTAGGAAATAAAAGTTAGCCCGAGTTAGACCACCTAGAAAGTCAGAAAAAGTGTCTATGACTTTTGCATCGTTGGCGCCAACATTTCGCTGGAATTATCCCTCAACTCTACTGTTTTATGAAGATATCGAGGTGGAAGAGTGGAAGTATCAGCCAATCAGAGTCGCTTTCCTGATCTTCGCAGCTACGAGCTTGTTACCGTTACTAGGGCTAATGCACAATTAATTGACGCGCTTCACTTAACTAATGAGGTCTTCACTTAATGATTGAAAATGACTGTATGATTTTAAATGGTAATGTTAATTTATATGGCAGATCTTCTCGTTAAAACCCATTATAACTATAATAAAACGCACCTACAAAAATCTCGTACCTTTACTGAAAGAAAGGTTGGTCACGCTTACTACTATGTACTAAGCAAGGAAAGCTCTTTTTGGAGAGCTAATGTTTTACTTGTAAAAAGTGAACTTATCAAATAAAATGCATGGCTTCATTTATGACTATACCATCTCCCCAACTTGTGTCTCTTGGTAAATGTGTATGAATCTGGTAAATATAGCTTGGAACACTCAATCAATTGAGGGCATGTTTATGAAAGGTACCTAAACCAAGATTTGTACAACAATCTTCATCAACCTTTTTACCATTCTTTGGTGAATCACGCATTTCACATGAAACACGTTTGCATATAAAATCAGTGTTACTTCACAGAAAAGTGTAGCATACAAACTTTCACTGCTCCGGTTTACAAATATTCTTCCAAATTCATTTAAAATTTTTTTAAAAAAATCCAGCATAACTTTGTTTGAAAAAACGTAGTCACTGAAAAATCGTAAAATGGGTGAAGTGACAAAGTCAAATATGTGCATAGACCTCGTGTTATTACCTCCAAGGGATGGTGAGGAGGTCGTTGGCATTCTTACAAAGAAATTCTGAAAACAATTCAACTGTTGAGGTAGAACCTGTTGAAAGTGGGCTGGGAGTGGACGCCGTAATATAGCCCGGTTGCGTTCTAAAATAGAAGTGCTAAGTGCTGAAAACTCTCAATACAAAACTAAGCTTTTCCACCTGGAAAAAATTGTGGTTCCCAGAAATGCGGAAGAGACTCAACATTTTCTGACCCGAATCGCAGAACAAGAAGTTGAGATAAATCGTGTAAATGAACTTCTCTCAGATGTAAAGGAGGAGCTTGAGGTGGCCAATGAATCTTTGCAAAGTGTCAACAAGCAAAATGATGAGATTCCAATCAACTCACGGCATTGCAATCTCGAAATGCTGAGTTGGAATTATCATGTTCTTCATTGGGTGAACGGTTTGATAACCTTAAATGCTGTATGAAAAGAAAATCAGCCAATTAGAGGAGTTGCAGAAAGTGACATCTGAAACCAAATCCGATTTGCAAAACCAGCTAACAATCTCCCAGTCGTTTTTTAATGCTATTGAGTTGGAGCTGATGAAGTAAAGAATAAGTGCTCAAAAGTATCAGAAGAAAACGTTGAACTTTGTGGAAAACTACTGAAGGCTCAAAATTCTGTGAAAACTCTTGAGGATGAAAAGCATAAGAAGGAAGTGGAACTCGCTACAAAAAACGAAGAAATGGTTGTCTTGAAGTCGGAGTTTAAAAAACTGCTGCAGTGCAACAATGAGTTTTGAGAGGCTTATTGGAGAACCTGAAATGGGGGCTGAAGGTGACGCTGTAGTCGACCAGGATAATGATAACGCAAACGCTGAACCGTTGGAGGCAACTCACGATGATTCTGATGCGAGTACAACCAATTTGGAGGCTTCAAGCTCAAGAATGATCCATTCAGCTTCAATGCCAAAGAGACGCAGGGTTGTTGACCAAACTAAAAAGCTGTCTGAGTGTGAGAAAAGCAATTCCGATTTGGAAACTCTGAGTCAGCATGAGAAGGATCCTCATGACGTAGCCGTTCGTAGAAAGAGTAAAAGGAGGTAACTGATCTTTTTTATATGAAATGGATATATTTAGTCATTTTGTTAATTATATAAATGTGTATTTGTATCACCTTCACAAACATCTAGAACCGGAGATGAAAAGGCCACCTGATTTACAATAAATTCTACGACCAAAATGGTAAATAAAACTTTTGTCATTTTACCATGAAAAGTAGAAATATTGTTATTTTATCGTGTGGCTTATTGGTTTTAGATGCGGCTTTGGATTTCAGAAATCTTGGAAAATTGGAACTCATAAATTAGTGAAGAATGAACCAACTTTGTAAAAAGTAAATTAAATAGCAGTTCAATAAATTCAACAAGTTTTTAATAAAATTTTTAACTCAATCTATCTTAACTACTTGACAGCATTATTTTTGCTAGAAAATACCCACTGGTTTTTAGTGAGCAAACTAGTATTCTCGTCAATGCATTCATTTATTTTCAAATTTGTAAATACACGGCATTCTCATTCACATAGAAAGATTCCTAAGAATTCAAAAATGGTAGCCGATAAAGAAAATAATTTGATGATGATTTTTGAGCAGCGTTATATAACCATATTTGGATAATTTTGATATATTTTTATTGTGAAAAAACTGATGCAGTTTCACTTGGGATTCAAAAAAGTTATAAAACGCTTAAAAATAAAGTTATTGCTGTAACAAACTATAAATTAGTATAAATAATTAAATAAATCGAATAAAAATAAAAATAAGTACAACGAAATGTTTAGTAAGCCATCTTCATATCTTTAACATAACCAGTAACTAAACAGTTTCAGCCAACCCAGAAATAGCAGCAAGCAATTCAGATACCGCAGTCTCGTTTACTCCCTTGAAAACCTCCTGAAACCCTTCGGATTCCAGATTTCTGAAAAGTTTCATAGTAAAGAGTGAGCGCATTAGAAAATTAAATTGTTGAAAATGAGTAAAAAAAATTTGTTTAGATGTTGACATACCGCTTGAGAACTTGCACTGCCGTGTTTCTCAATTCGGAATATTTCTCCAGGTTCCGAACAAATAGGAACAATTTGATAGCTGTCTCAGCATCAAACCAGTGTAATGGGCGTTGTAGAAGGATTTCTCCAATAGTCCTTCCAATTTCAAAACGTCATATTTATGAGCCATCTGCATCAATTCCACTGCAACTTGGGGTTTGTTACGACCATCAGTTATTTTCAAGTTGTAGAGAAAGTCCAGAAAAGCCTTGATACATAGTTCCGATGTGTCTGCCATTTCGATCCGGTTTGTCCTTGCCTCTTTGAAACTATCCCCTTCAAGCATTGCTGCCAATACAGAGCTATTCACTGAAATAAATAAATGAAAAACTCAACAGGAAAATTCATCATAATGATTTAAAATAGAAAGCAAAATATTCAATATGTCATACCAACAAGAGAGCCCTTTCGTGCCGCTATTTCCGCACCATTGCTTGCAAAAATAATGACATCATCATCATTCTCGAGTTCCAGTTCACGAATCTGCTGATTTAAACGCTCCAGCTCATCAGCATTCTCATTTTCATTCTGGGTTAGAATATCGTTATCCACAGGAAAAAACAGTTTCAGCTCCAAGTTTACAGCGAATAATTCTCTCTCTGCAGTGAGAACCTCTGTCCAATAGTCAGCAAAGTCGGGTGGAATTTCCAGATTTGTGTCTTCAACAAATGGGTCAGTTGCTTGCTGATTTTCCTCTGCAGCTGCTACACCCGGTTGAATATTCATTTCTAAAAGTTGGGAACATTTATCAAGTCCAATAAAAATTAGAACCATTTTACCCCTTTTGTTTGCATGCTATTTATTTGTCAAAATTTGCATAAAAATTCACACCTTTTGTTTTGAATCGTTTATCAAAAACACGGGCCACATTTTGTATACGTGGTCTAAGTTGATGGTTGAAAATTAGACCACGACCAGGACCTGCATTTACGACTCTGTAGGGAAAATTTGGTTGACCATGTGCTGGTAATTGCCGTGGTCCACCGATACGTTCGAGAGTCTTGAAATTAACATCCGCTGTTAAAATGATGGTCTGATCACACAAACGTTGAAGTGATTCCAAAAGCCGTCCTTCAAATCGAATAGCCATCTTGGGTGGGTTTGTTAAGTCGGGTGAGAGTGTCAGGGTGAAATGGATAGTTAGATTCCTAAAATAATTTAAGTTTAGGTTAAAGTTTAAGAAGTACACACTTGTTTTCAGCCATTTGTGAGCAAAATCCCCGAATTAAAACTTACATTGGAGTGCCATCATCAATCAAAGCAGTGTTCAGCCTTCGACAGTACGCTTCTTGAGTAAGAATAGCGACAGGAGCATACACCTTCTCGTCATATCGGATCCCAGCAATGTGGAGCTCTGATGACCACTGTAAAATATGAGGGTCTGTGCCTACTCTTCCGAGTTGTCGCACTTGGATAGCACGCTTTTTATAAATGTACAGTAACATGACTTGTATTACACGACAGTGAAGCTTTAACGCCTTTGAGTTTTAATTAAAAAAAGTTTTAAAATGATCTTATTAAAAACCCAAAAAATTAAATGTTGTGAGGTATTTCTTCGATTCCCATTAACTCGTGAATGTGGAATGTTATCCCAGAAATGATCTGCACTCTGTGAATTTGTAATTATGAAGAATTGACGATTTTGTTCCACGTAAATACGTAAAAGAAAGGTGAGTGTAATTGCGACATTCACGCATTTACGTGCTTTTGTATGTTCGTCAGATTTGCATAAATTAGAATGGATAGTCGAGAGACAAGCGTGCAAAGGTTGGGGCAAAGTGAGAATTATGCAAAAGAAAGTGTAGCAAAACGATAATAAACGAAAAACATTAAACGTTGATTTTAAAGATATTTAACATGAGTAAAGTCTATTTTAGAAGAAATTATATGACGAGAATGGATTGTTATAGATTGGGATATAAGATCATCAATTAAATTTAAGTCATTCTTCTATCAAAGGACGAGTAACTTTGTGTCTTTGTTTCTCCGTATTAATCTTTTTACTTCCTTTTTGTGGATTACAAACTTCAAATAAGACGAGGTTTGATTTTAATAGATCATTAAAACATTGATGCAGTGGTTGCAGTTTTATTCCACGATATAAATGAGTTGATGTTTCGCCATATAGGTAGTCTTGGTCTTGGCATGAAAACATATGCATTTGCTTCATAAAAATGTGAGTCATGCTGTCATATCAAAAGAATTCATTGTGAATTTCATCCACAAGTCTGCGTAGTTTTTACGATGTTATGACTCACATTTACATCATTTCATATATCCAATACACGCCTACTTCCGACTCTGTGACAAAAGTACATGCTCGGACGCATTGCAGTTGACTGCACGTCCAAGTGAGAAACACTTGTTGTTAGTATTATTTTGAGAAATTTTAAGTATCAGCATCAAATCTTCATCATGGGTGATGGCACCTCTCTGTCCCAAGTTTTGCTGCAACATTGAAGGAGCACGTTTTGGTACATATTCGCTTGGATTGCGACGCATTGAAGATATTCGGAATACGTGTGCTTGGAAACTTCAGCACCTGGAGTCCGAGCGTATGACTATGTGCTGTCGGATGAGCAGCCGAGAGACTTAAAAAGGGGAAAATGTACGGGTAGTTTGGCGTTTCAACAGCGAAGGAAAAGTGGGGGTTATGTGCAACGACTGCAGCCAACATGATGATGATGATGACGAAATCGAATTTTTCAGTTAAGCCTTTTGACTGGCTTGTATTTTTCAAAGTTTTAACCTCTGTATATAATTTATTTTTAATTAACACAGTTACATAAATGAACCAGTTAAGTAGAAGCCAAAAGTTGACTTTATTCAAGTAAATTAACTCCGGGTAGGAAGTTCAAATAGAAACACAAGGCTGAGAACCCAAAGCAAAAGAAAGTGTAAGTTAAAACAACAAAATAATCTTCCAAACTTGTCATATCCGATGCCCACGTACTTCCAGCTCACTGTCATAATGAACAAATTGAAAAATACTTGACATAGAAAGTCCACGCTTTCTCCACAACTCACGTTGGCCAAGTATATGCGCAGCGTCCCTCAACAGCCAAACAGTGTCCTGTTTTGAGTAATACTCATCCCATCTACTATACAATCCAGACTCATACAATTGGGCGAACTTGCTTTTAAATCTACTATACAAATAATTCTGTTTGATAGTCCATCCCTGAACGATTGAAAATATCGGCAATATCTTCACAGTTGATACCCATTTCTCAGTAAACATAATAATATGCTTCCTGAGGCTCTCTGCAAGGTTCAACTTATCAATATAAAAGAAGTCACTCGACATCTCAATGCTTTCGTTTGTAAATTGATTAAAAATGGTTTCTCCCTTAAGAATTCCAAAGGTGTCAGTGCCAATCCAGTGTATTTGCTCATACAGGTCTCCATAATCGGAGATGTTATATTCTGGATGGTAGTAAATCAAATCTGCAAGGAGGTCTTTAAAAACGGAGTAGAAAGTTACCCTATTATCAGAGCTGGAAAGTTTATGTGCCATGTTTTGTGTGAAGATAGGAACGCGCGTCTGAAGTATGAGTGACAATGTATCTGGAACCCAAGGTGTAGGAAAGCTTGCTAAAAACGAAACCAAAGTACCTTCATAAAATTGGCTTAAAGTTGAAGCTCCAAAAATCCAGAAGCACCAAAAGAAGAATCTTTAGAGGATTCTTTTTATCCAATGGGAAATTGAAATACACTGATGAATTAGTAACACAACGATTGAAAACCAAGCTTGAGAAGGACGACATTGAGGTAGCACCCTAATATTCCATGAGAAAATATGCACATCCAACGGCTCAAAGCTCAAAACAGTTGCCACTAGAACAACTAGAAACGATTAAACAGACCCAAGTTTGCCAATCAAAGGGTTGAAGAAAGTGCATGGAAATTTTGGAAACGTGATCCACGCCATGAAATACCCATAAGGGTCTGAATTTACTGCATAGCTTAGCCATTCAAACTTGTCTTCCTTTAGCCAAGCTGCATAGATCCCGTCGACAACCATTCTAGTAAACATTGCACCATGGAAGTTGGGACGAGGGCCAAAAATTGCTAAAAAATTTAGTTCCTTCACGAGCGTCAAATACACACATGTGCCTGACGTAACAGTAAATCCTTTGTAACTGTTACAGCTCCATCGTGTTACGTTTACCCAATCAACCAATTCAAAAGATATCTCAATACTCGTTCCATCAAGTTTAGAGTGAAGTTTTGCCCAACTGTTCTTGTAAACCTGAGCATCACTTGTAATATCCAAGTTACTCAACCTGTTTTTGGGTTCACACTGTAGCAGAGCATTTTCACAGTGTTGAAATCAAAAATGGCGAAAAAGATTGCTGGAAATCCTGAACGGAGAAGCTCCAATGTCAGTTCCAACTACATCTATTTCAGCTCGGCTTCTGCTTTTAATATCATAATCACAACGTGTTGAATCGGAAGGAAAAAGAATAAACAGGTATTCACGCCTCCAGCTTGCTGTACCATACCCAACGTGAACGTTTAAATGTTGGCAAAGATGTAGGTGCACGGAACAGCTTAAATACCTTCTAAACGAGCCTTTAATAGCTGGGATCATAGTCCGTAGAAATATTGCGGTTGTCAATCGTGAAAGGTGAAGTTCCAGCGTAGAATCTAAAAATCCTTTCATAAACAATATACTCATCTCTCGGCTCCCAAAGCTTCCACGAGTGAATTTGGTGTACGCAATGATAAAAGTTTCGCAAAAATGATTCCATTTCATTTGAGATTTGTGCATTCTGATTTGGAAATATTTTTAAACTAGGGATTTCGGTACGTATGAACACGATTTATGAATAATGTCAAAGCTAAGATTTCTAGTATGTGAATTTCCATTTTCTTGGTGTAAAATGAGCTTTACTGACAATCTAGAAAATAATATGTAATGGCAATATGACCAAGACAGCGAGTCGCACAAGCGTCGGAACATTGAGTGATTATTCGTCAGTTCCCAGATAATTCTGTGTGTCATAAACCCACTTCAATTAAATTTAATGATATACTTATTAAAGTGCTTTGCAATTACCATTTTGACAAGATTTTGACAGATTTGTAACTTAATAATTTAAATAAAATTGATTACTAAAACAGTACATTGATCATTCTACGGTGCCCTTTAAAACCATTAATTTCACTTTAATTGAACTTGTTTATAAAGAAGTTTGAAAATATAATTTGGACAGGTTCTCAATTAACCACACATGTGTGCTTAGTTCTCAAAACATCCATTAAAAAAGTATTGATTGATGACTGATGACATTCCTCATCGTTTTATGCATTTTTTATTTTTATTAACTCATTTTATTCCACGATGTAAATGAGTTGACGTTTCGCTGTAAGTAGTCTTTGACTAGGCTTGAAATATTAAAAAGAAGAAACGTATGCATTTGCTTCATAAAATGTGAGTCATGCTGTCATATCAAAAGAATTCATTGTGAAGTCATCCACAGAGTCTGCAGACGTAGTTCTTATAATGTTATGACTCACATTTACATCAGTTTCATATCTATATCCTATCACACCTACTTCCGACTCTGTGACAGAAGAACATGCTCGAACGCATTGCAGTTGAATGCATGTCCAAGTGAGAAACACTTGTTGTTTAGTATTATTTTGAAATTTTTTAAGTGTTATCATAAATCTTCATCATTATATACATACCAAGGAAGATTCATTTCCGCAAGCTATCCGGAAACTTGGAAGACTTTGGACTCTTTTGGTCCACAGGGATTTTGATGTGTCACCCGCAGAAATTTTAGTTTTGTGTATTAACAAAGAGTCAAAGTTAGGTATTGCAACTCCATGGGCTCGAGAAGGTGTGTAATGGTAATAAAAGTCATCACTGAAATGAAATACAGCTAACTAAAAATCAATATTTTATTAAAATTTGTATCGTTTCAGGAAACTTGATATATCCACCAGAGATACACGTATCAAGATCTCGTCAACAACCAGAGAAGAAAATTATTGAGCCATTAAATTGGCATTTCTCATCATTTGGAGAAGCCATTCCATTTGAGTATCTTTTCAAGAATGAGGAAACCGACTCTTTTGCACCTCTTTGTCCCAAGTTTGCTGCTGATGTTTTTACAACATTGAAGGAGCACCGTTTGGAGCATTTGCTGGGGTTGCGACGCATTGAAGATATTCGGAATACGTGTGCTTGGGAAGCTACAGCACCTGGAGTCCGAGCGTATGACTATGTGCTGTCGTATGAGCAGCCTAGAGGACTCAAAGAGGAGAAAATGCTTCAGGTAGCTTGGCGTTTCAACAGTGAAGGAAAACTCCAAGTCGGAGGGGTTTTGTGCAACAACTGCAGCCAACATGATGATGATGACGAAATCAACAGTAGTAACTAATTTGATTTAAAGTAATTAATACGAGTTTTTCTTATAAAACAAGATTTTAAAAACTTCATAATTGAAGCTATTCAAAAAATAAACGCGAATAAATCCAACACTGCCTTTTTATAATTCTTTTTAACTTTTGGTTCTGTTAATTAAAGCAATGCAATGAGTTTCTAGTAATCATGGAAAGCATATTGTCATTTTGTTAAGCCTTAATATTGCAGAGTAAATGATAATCTGAGACTCAGATTCTGAGTTCGTCAGGTTATCAGTACACATGAGTCGTTTTTGGATATTATATTTATGTATCCATACATAATTTTTTAGAGCAGCATTATATATCCAATGAAACAAAGTCCAGAAGCATTCCTTTTTTGACAAATGAATGAGAACGAAGAATGAACAAAAGAACGTCGTACACTGGCTCTAGGTAAAATACAAATGAGTATGTTCAACCAGCAAACTTAAATTACATACATTATCCAAATGGCTTCTATACAAATATTATGCATGCTTAAAAGACAAGTCATTCAAATGAATAACAATGTTAAAGCTACTGCATAGCCGTAAGTACTTCCACTTGTCTTTTGATGTTTACGTATAAATGCATCCACAACACATCACGTTCGCTTTACATTTGTGTTGTTGAGTGAGATCCACAAGATCTTCCTTCACTTGTACACTTGAGTGCGTGAAAGGAGAGTTGGGCGGATGATAACATTGAAGAAGAGTAATAATAACATTTCGATTATCTTGAATCAGTATTTATTCAAAATCCGGTGTCGGTTAACATATTGAAAGTAAGGTGTCACTTGTGATTTTGATATTTTAGTTCATCAACTCAGTTTTAATTTTTGTTTAATTGTGGATTAAGAATGGACGGTCAATCAACCCGAAAGAAGTTGAAGGTGGATGTCTCCACTTCCGTGGAACCAGAAGGAGTTACCGGGGATAAAGGGAGGAGAAATGAGGATGTCTTGTTAGGAGATCCGAACAAGGATTACTTCACTCCAGAAATTATGGTATGTGACTCATATGATTGAAATTATTTTTTGAATTGTCATCCATTGGAATTAGCAATTGTTTACTTACTCAAACCTATTTTTCCAGGACGTGTGGCCAAAAATCTTGGATTATGTGACAGATGCCAAGGATGCTCTATCCGTTATGAATGCGTCGCCGGAGCTTCGCGAGTTGTTGAAGAAACGAACGGCTTCAACCCTGTTGCCTCTTGTAAATGATTGTTTTAGTTATCATAATCAAATTAGTATTTATGTTAAAGAAGTCAGATGATAATCTTTTTTGTGGTTTGAAGGTGCTTCCGATCCTGATCAAACAAAAACCATTGGCGTTGGCTCCCCGCGATGTCTTCAACTGTCGTCTTGTGAGCAAACAGATTAAAGCCATTGCTGATGATCTCATTGCCAACGTAGGTGATATCAGATCCCGGTGTATTCGTTACGATTCCAACTCACTGATGAATGCTGAGGTAATCCAAGAGTTCCTGGACGGCACCCGAGGCTTAACCGGAAATCCATTTTTGGGGAGATGTTGTTCAATAAACTTGGATGGTGTTTGGGAAGGACAATTTCATGATATCATGGGGATTTTTCGACGCTTTGGTCACGAACTAGTCAGCGCTAATCTCATAATCGACATAAGTATATCACCACGACAGGCATTGCAAACTTTGAAACTAGTCTTCGGTTATCTTCCCAAACTGGAGCGTTTGGAGCTTTGGTTTCCACACGTAATAGAGTTACAGAATTACAAAATGGAACTTTTATACTTTCCACCGATGGAGGAGCTTAGAACCTTAACAATAAGTTACAGGAAACAGTACGGATATTATCCGTACCGTGTCCCACCTCCTGGTAACTTTGTTGTGCCAATTTTGAAAGCGTATGGGAACCAGTTGACATTACTGGAATGCGAAAGTCTTGTTTTCAGAGGAGAACTTCGTGGACCACTCCATTTCTATAATTTGTTGGAATTAGAAGTACCATTCATTCTTAATGAAGCGGGCACGAGCTTAGATGGAGATGAGCTGAGCCAAATCTTCAGGAAAATGGCGAAATTCAGCTGTCCCAAGTTGGAGAAGTTGCTTCTGACCGGAGCTGGAATGCGAATGACAGTGGAAACCTTTTTGGCATTGAATCAATTCAGAAGAAGTCTCAAGGTGCTGCGGATAGATAACTTGGATGGGGACCTGCAAATATTTCAAGTGGATCCATCAACCATTCGCAAGTTTCCTACATTAAGGCGACTGACTTTGTGCACTGTTGATGTTGGAACGGAATGGATCCACGTGTTTCGGGTCATGTTTCCTAATTTGGAAGAAATATGGTTCCTGTCACCGGAAGCAAATCCAGACTTGCGTTCGCGAATTGCGGTTCAGCCACCCATTCCAGATGAGACTCTTGGAAGGAGCTACTACTCCAGCTTTCCCAAACTGAATGCCATCGTGTGGTACCAGCATTCCGTTAGTGGTGGGACTGAAATAAGTTCTTGGTACATTGTTCGCAAGTCAGGTGTGATACTACACAAGTCTTCTACTACTACTACGAGTACAATGTAACGGATGTTGATGTCTCTTGTGTTACAAAGCTATAATATTTTAATCAATGGTGTGGATGGTGGTGGACGTGTGGATTTTTTGTACTCGGTCAGGTGGGATTAATTAACTTTAGAACCCTATATATTTAGTCTTAATTAAAATTTAGTTTAGTGGATTTTTTTTACGCTTTATCAAATGCAATGAAATATCAAGACGAAGTTTTTACTGTAAAATCTGTTTCTTTATTAGTTATATTGGCTTTTTATTATGTAAAACATAATGTAGCAATGTTTTTAACTGGAATTTGAAGCATTAAACAATACATCAAAATATTTACATTTCCTGTTTTTCATCATTTTATTACTGCAAAATATGAGTTCAAAAGCACACAATAAAATTCAAGGTGACGTGAATACAGTCATCATCAGCTCCAGCACAGGCGATTGCATCGTTCTCCTTCTTGATCAACATTATCTCTGATCCAGTTGACGTACCATCTGAATAGCATTCCTTCTCTTTCATATTCTTCGAAGAAATTCGGCACACAAGTCAATTCATGAGCTGGAAGGCTGCAACTCTCGCAATTATAGCAACTGTGGTTGCCACCTGTGAGCAATTTAATTAGAGAAAGTAATTACTCAAGCACAAAGAGAACGAGAGTATTCCAATTACCTTGGGCTAGTCCAATATTTTCGGATAACGCAATGCCTAACGCGAGGGCCAGTAACAGCGTCATATTGATTTTGTTCCTATTCGCTAAAAAGCTTTTTAAATTTTTGTTTTAATTTTAAGAGCAGAATAGTTTGCTCAAGTTCCTGTAAACTGGCAGCAATTCTGACCTTTTCTGCCAGCTTTAAAACACAGATTACTGCTTGTTTCATAATTTTTCTCTGCATTTGCCTTGAAATCTGAAATGAGATTGGTTTGGAAATGCATGATGAGACGTGTAAGAAACATTTGGGATCACACTGCAGATTTTTTATAAACTTTAAATGTATTTGACTAGACGGAAAGATTTTCAGTCCACATAATCTATATGCCGATTTTATCGCATTGATGTTTAGAAAGGTATTCATGAGCAAAAATCATTAAACAAAACGTAACATAAAATTCAGGCAAATCGAAATCAGGATTGATTTGATAGCTGTACTGATACATAAAATATGTTGAAATATATCGCATTATCATAATTTTGCATAGTGTATCTCGGCACAACCTTTTAGTGTGAAAACGGATCAAAAAAGAATACTCAGCAATTTTATTCCTACATGAAATCACAAAATTATACGCAGTATTGATATTCTTAAATTCAGGAATAAATGTGCATATAATTTACCCTTACATGGAGAATTTTAAGTGTCAAAGCTTGCGTCAAACTTGTCAAGGACATTTATAGATTGTACCTCTTCAGTTCAAACTGGTAAAAAGTTAATCCATATTTTAGGAAAAGAATGCAAAATGAATACCTTATGAAATGGCATTTACAAGTCATGCGTCTTACTGTAATGTCGGCAAACTAAAGTACGATACGACAAAGGAGTGAACGAGCTATTAATATTTCATTAGCAATAATGCGAATTCTTCTGAAACTCCAGCTTTATTATTCTCTATAAAATGCTATTGCACTGCCGTCATTTGTGCGCAGTACAATGAAATTTTGGTCATAAAGTCATGTGTCGCAATACGAAAAGACCATCGTCAGTTGTTCTAAAACGATGACAAAGCATCAATGTGCATTATGGATTTTCTTAATACTTTTAGGATGCCTGGAAGTATTTGTAGCAGCCAGCTACCAGCTTCCATACGACTCTTGTAAGTTGATTAGGTTAGCATTCTGCATATTTCTCACAAAAATGGGGAAATAATCTTTGAATTTTTAGCAACTTTAAGGCTTAGTCGAGACATACCTGTTTGGAACACAGTTCTTCATCCACTTGATCCATTAACAGAAGACGAGATAAATACAACCTCTTTAATAATCAATCAATACAGACCTGGGAACTGGATTTTTAACTATATTACTTTAAAGGAACCCGAAAAAGTTGTTCTTCTACCATACTTTCTTCAAGACAGATCTCCACCACTGAATTCAATTCCACGAAAATCTTTCACAATTCTCCTTGATCGAGCTACAAACCAAGCCTTTGAGATAACTGTGAATCTTCATACAAGACAAGTAGAAAACTGGGATGGAGCACCACATGGAGTCACGCCAACAATGACACCAGAGGAGTTTCTATTGTCAGAAGAAATTATTCGTGCTGATGCAGTAGTCCAGGAACGCTGCCGTTTGGTGGGATGGGGCAATATGAGCCTTGTTTTTGGGGATCCTTGGTCCATAGGATATATTGGAGATAGACCGGAATATCAAGGGAAACGACTGATTATGCTTTATTTATATGGGAGGAATTTTGATTATGATTTTCAATATAGTAAGCAGTTTGCATAAACTCACTTGAGTACAATTGGATTTAATTAAATGTATTGAATGTAAAATTTTTATTGTAAAAAAGCTCATCCATTCGACTTCATCGTCATTGTGGACTTGCTGCGAGAAAAGGTTGTTGCTATTGAAGAGCTGCCAACTCAAGGTGATTTTAATGCTCGTAATAAGCAAGGAAACGCCGTACCTCGGAATACGCTAAATTTTGAGCCTGAACTCCGACATCCAAACACTTTTCGTAAAGATTTGAAACCATTGAGATTAGCACAAAGCGGTGGACCTAGCTATAAAGTTTTGGGGCATGAAATAAGCTGGCAAAAGTTTAAAATGCGAATTGGGTAACTTTGTTATAACTTTTTGGTTGTTCTTTTTGGTAAAAGTATCGTTAAAACTTCTTTTAAACAGTTTTAATGGTCGAGAAGGCATGACTATACACAATGTGAATTATAATGATGGGGGCAATGTGAGACCTCTCTTTTACCGGATGTCGCTTGCAGAAATGTTTGTTCCTTATGGGGATCCAAGGCCACCTTACCACAGAAAACATGTAATGTGGCTCACATTTCATTGTGCATAATTTTTTCAGCGTTGGAAATTTAACCAACTTTTTAAAGGTTTTTGATGGAGGGCAATATGGTATTGGATTCAGCACAAATAGTTTAAAACCTCAACTGGACTGCGTTGGTCAAATCCATCTATTTGATTTCATGCTTCACAATCAAAAGGGAGTCGCTCAAAAATTGGAACGAGCTGTTTGTATTAATGAAGAAGACGCAGGGATTCTTTGGAAGCACACTGACTACAGAAATGGTCGCTCATCATTAACAAGATCCCAGAGGCTAACCCTCACTTTTGTGGCGACTGTAGGAAATTATGACTACATCTACAGCTGGCATTTTTACCAAGATGGAACTATCGAGTTTAAAGTGGGACTTAGTGGAGTTTTAAGTGTTCATTTGGTCTCAGAATTTGGGACTCCTGTTGGCCATGGCTCAATCGTTTTTCCCAAAATAAATGCACCTTTTCATCAGCACTTTTTCAATTTGAGGTTGGATGCCGAAATTGATGGGAATCGGAATACCG
Source organism: Orchesella cincta (assembly GCA_001718145.1). Lineage (NCBI taxonomy): Eukaryota > Metazoa > Arthropoda > Collembola > Entomobryomorpha > Orchesellidae > Orchesella > Orchesella cincta. Next base: position 61,564 of record LJIJ01000687.1, on the reverse strand, counting down.
TAGTAGTATCGGATGTGGTGCCTGGAGGGAGTCCAGAATTATTCGGGGCGAACCCGTACGGACAAGCTTTTCACTCAAGAAAAACTGTGCTGAGAACTGCAGGAGAAGCGAGAACAAATATTGCTCCTGAGTTGAGCAGAAGCTGGCTAATTACGAATCCAAACTCAAATCATCCATACACTCATCAACCAGTTGCATGGAAATTTGAGCCTTGGGCAAGTCCTCCGTTGCTAATCAGAAAGGATAGTCCTATTCATTCAGCGGCTGCGTTTTTGGATTACAATACTTGGGTGACGCCTTATAAAGAAGGTCAAATGTTTCCCGGAGGATTCTACTTAAATAATAGTGGGCTGCCAGAGTGGGTTGCAAGAGATGAAAAGGCTAGTATTGAGAATACGGATGTTGTATTCTGGCATAGCTTTGGGATTTCCCATGTGCCGCGAGTTGAAGATTTTCCTGTCATGCCTGTTGTGTAGGTCATTTTTAAATGGATTTTTAACGACTTTTAAAATATAATTCATGATAATTATTATGATTTGATAATATTCGTTGTGGTTTTGTAGGCACTGTGGAGTGATATTGAAACCATATAACTTCTTCAAAGAAAATCCATCATTGGATGTTCCTCCACCTAATTGGGATTGGGAGACGCCCAACTTTCACTCTAATACGCATCATCATTAAAATTAACGTCAAATTTTTAGTTCAAATTGAATAAAAACTTTTGAATTCCTCGCCAAATTTCCTTCCGGTTTTAAATAATGACATTTAAAAACAATTCTACAACTTCACAGTAACTAATTTTTGCAAACAATGTGTACGTGATTAGAAAGCTAAAAATGAAATCTGAAAGCTTTCTAATTTTATTGACTATTGTCCTTGGAAAAGCACCAATTTCTGATACAGCTTTATAACATATTTGCTCTTCCAAATGTCATAATATTCAGTTATACTTTGTTAGTCTAAATTTTCAAAATGGGAACATTATGGTATCACTGCTATTTACTGAATTTCTTGCTCTTTGTATACACAACAGGAAATGAAACTAGTTATAGCTCTGATGTTGTAGAAGCAAAGCCACCAGCCCATTTACTCTTTGAAATAATACCAGATAGAAAGCCTAGATTTTTATACGGAAGTTTGCACACATTGAACCGACTCGCAAATTTGTCACAGAAGGAGGAACAATTGGTTGCAGTTCTGGGGAAACGATTAGAGTTAGTTGAGAATGAAATTAAGCTGATTTCAAGGTAAATGTTTACTTAATCAAAAATAATTTTATTAGCATTAAATTGAAGTCAGTTTGTATCGATTCTTCTAGCTACCTGGAAGATTACCAAGAATCAACAAGGAAAGCAATGGAAGGGCTAGTTGACCCAACACAAAATAATCCAGAGGGAAGAGGAAAAGTGATAGGATCCAGCGCTGTTTTAGCTCATCGAATGACTTGTCGCTATACCTCCATTCTTGAAAAGCTGCAGGGATTGCTGAGCTCGGAAACATACTTGGAAAATCAACGTGAGTTTTAGCAAACATGACACACGCACCAAATTAAAAATTGACTTTTCTTGAAAACTTTTGGTTCAAATAAACATTTTCAGAAAATGTTGACGAATTCCTTGAGCTGAAACACTTTAAAGAGTTGAGAAAACTGGAAGAATCTGAAATGTTGGAAATATTTAATCCACCGCTTATCAACTTTGGGAAAATGGGTGTAAACCCGAACGTTGATAAGAGTTCAATGAAGCAGAAGGAAGCTCAAGAGCTTCCAATGTGGCCCAAATGGATGGACAAATACATGTCTGATTTGTCTTTCATTCATATTCACGAAATATATGGATACAACCCTGCAGATGTATGTGCTGCGAGATATTATTTCCTATTTACTACGTATAAATCGTATATTAATGTAGGTTACTTCAATTTGAAGATATGCGTTGGTCTGGACATCGATACAAAACATGGGAGTTCCCTGAATGCAAAGCAATGTGCTGAAATTGGAGCCTTGGCTCTTTCCCGACAATGTTTTTATGTTTCAATTGAGTGGCTGGAACAGGCTAAATCCCTGCTATTATTAAAGAACTCCAAAGACACATCAGTTCCAGTGGATTTGGTTTCATCATTGCTTAATATTGCCATTAAAGAGGTTGTAAACAACATTTACTGTCTGCTACAAATTTTATTTCTTATAATATGCTAAATCCAGTTTTTTTCATTGGCACAGCACAATATTGGAATGGAAAATGAAACCGTGTCAGATTATATGGATTTTTACATCAATCCCACGTACGAGAGTGAATCTAAAAAGGATAGGTTAAGAATGCGACGATATGTCTATTCAAATCCAGATGGAAAAAATGATGAAGACATAGAATCAATGACACGCTTCTGGGGTCTCTGCTCTGGGGCTACATTTCAGGTTAAAAAATTTGCAAAACTACATATAAACTTTTTGTTCGATTTTTCATAATGTTTAAAACAAATTTAGACACCCCAGGAGCAATCAACTCTTAAATGTTTTTATGACACAAAGAAACACCCATACCTGTATATCAACCCACTTAAAACGGAAGTGCTATCTGAGAGCCCACCAGTAGTCCAGTTTTATGATGTTTTGTCAAATGAAACAATGGAAAAAATAAAAGCAGTTGCCGCTCCCAGACTCCAGCTTTCCCAAATTGTTGGCACAATTGATATGGAAATGGTAACCAAGCATAGAACGGTAAGCTCTTTTGAATATGAGTTGATTTTAACAACCAAAATAAATTAATGTTACTAAAAAAAGTTATAATGATTAGTCCGCAGGCACGTATCTCCTTTATCAAGACGTGCCCAAACTGTATGATCATTCCGAGATTGTGTCTGGCTTGAAATTGAAACTTGCTTCAGAAATGGGACAAGTTGTGGAGTACACTTACGGCAGATATTACAACTACCACACTGACGCTGTAAGATTTTTTAATAAAGGAAGCTAGCTCGATTAATAAAAAAGATTTGAGGTTTCTACCAAATTAATTTGTAGTTTGAAGATGAAGAAGAGACTTTGGAACAAATGGAAGAGGTTGGAGACAGGGTTGCGACGTTGCTATATTATGTACGTAGCTTGAAAACAGTTTCTTAAATTAAATTGTAAATTATTGGAAATTGTCATTGTTTTTGTCCTTAATCTTCAGATTGAAATCGCTGAATTTGGAGGGAACACTCCATTTTGTGCTGCTGGAGTAAATGCTCGACCTGTCCGTGGCTCAGCAATTTTATGGTTGATAATCATTTGTTTCCATTTAATTTCATTAAAAATGTTAAAATCAATTAAATGGATGCTAGATTTTGGGTAATTTAGGTACAATTTGTATCGTAACGGAACAGTGAGGCAAGATGTGGATCATGGAGCATGCCCAGTCGTTCATGGACATAAAATGAGTAAGACCATCAGTTAATCTATGGAAAAAAGTTTAATTTGTGTGCATATTCATATGAGACTGATTGCTCTAGTTATCAACCATTGGATCCGCTACAATGGAAATTGGAATCATTATAAATGCTCGCGGAATCGGCTGGAATAATTTCTAATGACATTCATTAGCAATTTCAATAATCATATCTCGTTTATTTATTCATTATCTCATTTTACCAATACATACATGGCAAAAGGTAGTACATATCATTTACGTGAATTTGCGTAACATTATTTTAAGAGAATCGGGAGAATAAAATATGAATGTATTTGAGAGTACTTGACTGGTATTACTAACTTAATGCAGTTATAAATGTTTTGATAGATATCCACTGAAGAATGTATAATGCTGATGTGATGCAGACAGGTTTTTCATGGCACATGTATATTTTTGCTTCGCGTTAAGTTTCGAACTCAATTTAGTAGATTTACTTTAATCAGAGCTGATTTTAACAAAGAGTTAATAATTTCTTAGGTGGTTTACTTTCATAATCATATTATTTATTCAAGTGGGTTCAGCGAACATGGGAAATAATTCCAGTTTTGATTGTAGTGAATCCAATGATTTATAACTGGAATTAAACAAAAATTATAAGGCGATTTATAATACCTGCCAAGAGTTTACCAGTTTTAAAATGTTGGTTTGCTTACTTATCTTGTGTCCGTGAATGACTGGACAAGCTCCATGATACACATCTTCTCGAACCGTTCCATTCCGGTACATGTTGTACCTAATTAGCAGTATTCGACGTATTATTCATGTTTTAGTCGTCATTTTCCCATGCTAATCATATCTAGTTTGCAAAATAACATTTTTTTTACCACAAAACTGCTGAGGCTCGGACACGACGAGCATTCACTCCAGCAGCACAGAAAGGAGTGTCTCCTCCATACTCCGCAGTTTCCAACTAAAGTTTTTATAATGCTCAGGATCAGTAAACACTTAGGAATATTGGTTATAAATCCATTTGATTCATTTTGTTCAAAAGCACTATTTTACGTAATATAGCAAAGTAGCAACTCGATCCCCCGATTCTGTCATATATCCTCGTTCTTCCTCTGGTTCCTCATCCTCTAGCTGCAATTCAACATAAAAAATTGAGCGCCTTACCGTTATAAATTGATAAACCATAATTTGTTTTATCTTACAGCATCCGCGTGGTAAATATAGTATCTTCCATAAGTGTACTCCACAACTTGAGCCATTTCGGATGCTTTCTCGAGGAGTTTCAGGCCTGAAATGATTTCCGAGTGTTCGTACACCTTTGGCATTTCCTTGTAGCGCATAAAAGTACCTGCTGAAGTCCGATGCTTGGTAATTTGCTCCACATCATCAGTACCAACTACTTCAGAAAGCTGGAGTCTGGGAACGGCTTTTGCTTTGATGTCCTCAATGGTGTCATTTGCCAACACGTCATAAAACTGGAAAACAGGGGGATTCTCAGACAAGATTTCTGTTTTAAGAGGATTAATATACAAGTAGGGATGACGCTTCATTTCATAAAAGCATTTAAGGCTTTTTTGCGTTTTTGGAGTTTGGAATGTGACGCCAGAGCAAAGAGCCCAGTATTGAGAGACGGCATTAAATTGTGGATTTTCCCGTATGGTTGGACTATGGTAGATATATTTGCGATATCGAAGCCTCTCCTCAGTTGGTTGTCCTTCGTAAGTCGGTCTCGTGTAGAACTCTTCAGTTCCATTATATTTTATACCGAGGTTGTGCTGCGACAGAGATATAAAAACTTAAGACACTATGTTTCAAAGCATTTTAAAGGAATACAACTTTAAAATTACCTCTTTAATGGCAATGTCCAACAAGGATGATACAATGTCTAATGGAATCGATCTGTCCTCCTCGTCTGCCGAAAGCAGCAAGTTTTTTGTCAATTCCAACCATTCTATAGCCATATAATAGTAATATCTTGAGAGTGCATGTGCTCCAATTGCAAAACATTGCTTTGCATTGAGAAAGCCTCCATATTTGGTATCCACTTCTAAACCAACTCGCATCTTTAATTATAAAATGAGAAAATGAATTAATAAAAATATAAAAATCTCAATAAAGATTATCTTTGCAATACTTGAGCTGGAAAGAATCCATAAATTTCGTGGAGGTGAATAAACGACAAATCCGACCGGTATAGGTCTAGTTTATGAGGCCAAGGCCAGATTGGCAAGGCTTCAGGAGTTTCATCCTCAGTAGTAAATGTGCCGTTATATGATTTTTCCTCTCGATCTTTCAACATCTTAATAAGTTCTGGGTGGATAGTTTCATTGATATTGCCTGCAAATAATGGAAAACCTTTTATTTTCTGCCATCGTGAAACATCAATGAATTGAGGTCATACGTTGGTTATCAATGTAGGCATCTGAGCTGATGAGTTCTTGTAACTTTGAAATGGTACTGGTATAACGGTTAGTCATTCGGTGAGCTAGGACAGCACTGGAGCCAACTACTCGTCCCCTACCTTCTGGAGTGTTTTTGGAGGGGTCATGTAACCCTTCAGTTGCCATTCTTGTTGACTCGTTGTAGTCTTTTAAATAGCTGGGATAATAAATAACGAATTATATACACAATCCACCGCTTACAATTTGACAAGATTTTTAATATCCTACCTGGTAATTAACTTGTATTCAGTCTGCAACAGTTCCAGTCTCGAACCCAGGACTTCCACTATGCTCTCTTCTTTCATGGACCACTCCATTAGCCGGTCCAGTGAGTGTAGGCTTCCATACGCAAAGCTTGGTGGCTCAAGAGGTGTCGCATCAAAAAGCAAGTATTGATCTTCTACATACTCTTCATTTGCTGCCTCCTGTTCACTGCCACAGGAGAGTTTGATTGATAGCAACACTAAAAGTATATTAAACCAGGTGCCTTTCATAGTATTAAACATTGCCGAAAGTTAAGGAATATTTATGCAAAATTAATGTCAAAGTATTTTAAAACGGCACTAGCGCAGACTGTCAGAAATTGGTGATCATGAAACCTAATATATTTGTGAAAGTTGCTAATAAAGAATTTAACAAAAGTCAGCAGAACTATAGGATGACCTTGATCAACTCAAATGAAATTCTGAGACGCATTGTGTTTTGTGATGGTAGCTTTCTGTTTCGAGGGTCAACTTTGCTAATGCAAAAAATGCAAAAAAAATCATAAAACGTGTTGTGCAGAAAACGAAATTCATAGAAATTTAAAAGTGAAAAAAAACTCAGGAAGAAAATTTTCTCGGTTCTGCGTTGCTCGCGCAATCGTGTTTTCATGCTGCTGTTTCCTGTTTGTCTGCAACAAGCGAGAATGGGTTGAGGTTGTGTTCGGGGCACGCTAACACTGAAAATTTCATTTTATCTCATTTTTTTACTCTATGGCTCATCAGCCCTTTGTTGGCGTACGAGATTTGAGTAAGTTGTAATGCACTGTGTTGTGTTTTGTGTGCGTTGAGGAGTTTCAATTTTAGGAAAAGTCAGTTAAAAGTAAGAACTTTCAAATAAAACTTTCAAATAAAACGTTTCTTCAACAATCGGATCAATGAGAATCGTAAATCCCTTGTTTAGGAATCAGCTAGAAAACGCTATGGCGACCGATGACAGTGAACACGAGGAATCTGGAGAGGATCGATCATCTCGAAATAGTGAGGAAGGAGACTCTGGATCCGGAGGGGATCGATCACTTCAAAGTAGTGAGGAAGGAGAGTCTGGATCCGGAGGATCACTTCAAAGTAGTGAGAAGGAGAGTCTGGATCTGGAGGGGATCAGTCTACTCGCGATACTGAGAAAGAGAAGAAAAAGAAGTCTGAATCTGGAGCGGGCTTGACTGCTGTTTCCAAGGTGGAACCACCAGAGGAATTGGATTATTCAATCATGGATGACGATTCAGTCATGGAAGACGATTCAATCGTGGAGGCGTTAGGAGGTGATGTGGCCAGTCGGGATAAAGCAAGTCAGAATACGAAGAAGGACGTTGGTTCCAGGAAAAAGCGAGGAGCTCTAGTCGTAGTTCCACGCCGACGTCGGGATTCAGCTGCTTCAGCGCCCCGTGGGAAGAAGCTGAGGGGTAGAGGAAAAGCCGCGCATGACATGTCTTCAGCTCCTCGTTCCTCAAAACGGGCATCCATTGAACCCGAACGTTTTGGTAAACAGTCTAAGGTAATTTCCACACATCAGTTAGCCTAAACTAACGAAATAAAAGCAGTACGGTAACGATAATGAGATTCTACTGGACTTATTAAATTACAGCCTGAAACTAAATTAAGATCACGGAAACCGGTTCCTCCGGTACCTGCCGCTAAAACTGCTACTCCCACTACGAAAAAGGAAAAGAAGTTTATCGTGCAGAAGATCCTTGACAAGAAGACGATGAAGAGAAAGGTCCACTATCTTGTGAAATGGCAAGGGTATCCGGCTTCCCAAAATACATGGTTCGTTACCCTCTTAAAACTTGTACGATACCCCTTTTGAAACCAGCATTTATTAACTTTTTTGTGGTTTGAATATGCAGGGAGCTGCAGGAAACACTCCGAACCGATGTCCCAGACCTTGTTAATGAGTTTGAAAGTAAGACGAAGAAAGGTGCGGCTACTTCCGAATCCGAACCAGTTCGACGGGGTCGGGGTCGCCCACGGGTTGAACCAGTGGAAGAGACGGTCAGAGTTGTTGATGCAGATCGAGATTCCGAGGATGAGAGCCTCTACTATGTCATCGACCGCAGGGGTACGCTAAATTTGAAGGGTTGCAATGCATAACTTAACAAATCAATAGCTAAATTATCTATTTATAATTTCAGGTGTAAAGACTCGTCTGTCCGCAGAAGAAGCACGAACAAACTATCCGTTAGCCCTGATTGATTTTTACGAACAAATTGTTGAGTTTGAGTCAGACTAAGAACAAGTTTTGTAAAAAGACCTTTCGGTATTGTTAGTTACATTTACTATTAATTTACCAGTTACTCGGTTTGTTCCCTTCAATTTTAGTTGTGCTAATAATTGTATTGACTGTGTGGAGTGGTGTAGCCGTGTATGTGACCTCCTCCTAGCTCGTTAGAATCAGCTATTTATGACAATAAAACCAATTATTGAAAGTTGTTTCCAACTGAATATTAGCTGTTTAATTGTTGTTTGTTTGGGACAGCTCATGTTTTAATTACAGTTACTTTCCATTACATGTCTTTCGCAGTTTCGGGTTTCGGCATCAATCCTTATAATCGATCCCTGCGACCTCTTCAGCACAGTTCTCACAATGCCCCTTCACTTCTTCTATCATTCGTTACTTACGCATGCGATATAGGATTCCTTTCAGTGGGAAGAGATGGGGGCAACCTGATACTGAAAGCACTTTTTTGAGTGTGGCAAAACTGAAGGTTGGAGATGCGTGGGCGGGCGTGCATTGAGTAAATACTAAAAACACTCTCACTTTCATGCATTGTGACGTGCTTTGTGTTGTTCACTTCATCTTTTCGTGAGAGTGAACATTTCGACGGAGGAATCTCTCACTGCTTAAAACTGTTGTTCAGGTCAGTTATCATTTACTACGAGGGTGCCTCCCGGTGTGGTTATCATCCGGGATAATGCAGCCAAGCGCCACTTTAATGTGGTGGGACGGGTACAAGTGGTGGGTTCCGGTGTTCAATTATTGTGAAAATTGTATAATGTTCTTTGACACGGGAGTTGGTTTGCCTCGTGAATGTGAAGCTCGCTTTAAATTTAACCCTAACGCTGAGGAGTTCATACCTGGAGGAGGCCGCTGCAGCGATAATCAGTGTCCAACTGACGACGAAGAACAGGTCACGCAGGATTCACCCCTCTTTTTCAGTTCCAATTTGTCGGTAAGTTTTTTATCTGAATGTTTCGTACATTAAACCGTAAGAATGCTGTGGTTGAAAATTTAATTTTTATGTTTGTTTAATCAATTTAGACAATTTCCGAGGGCGACGAGAGTGGGTATGACTATGAGGATAACGATGACAGTGATGACAGTGATGACAGTGACGGAGAGCCGATTATTACAATTGGTTCAAAATCTGAAGATTACCATTCCGAAGCAGTGATCGCGTCGTCTCCTAAATCGGACTCTGGAAGTAGCGGGATCGGGATCGTAAGTAGTGTTTGTTTACATCATAAAATTTTTATTTCACGTTCCAGCTCTACATTATTTAATTTGGTTCTAATTTTGTGTGTCCTGTAGTCAGAACTAAATCCAGAGGCAGAGGAATTTATTCCCCGATATTGGAATCAAGTTTACTGGACTCAAGATTCAAGCACCGAGAAATCTGATGGGGAGGCTGAAAAAAGTAACTTTACGTGTCACCATCAAGAATTTTTAATCGGAGTGGAGAATAGGTGTCCGCCGCAACCCCCCGTGGAAGAAGAACCGAAGTGCCGTCCTCAAGAGCAGGTCCATTCGTCTTGGGAGTTAAGGCCAAACGTAGCTGGAAATGATCTGAACGGAGAAGTAATTCCAATGTACAGGGTCGACACTTCCCAAGCCATGCAGATTGAGGGTCTCGGTGCCTCCACGTTTGACTACATCAGTAGTGGCCCATCAAAAGATGGGATCCCAGTACTCGTCACTCCCGAAATCCACAATGTTTCCGCCTCCCTCGCTAAGCTACCAGAGCCCTTTAGGGTCGTCCATCCTACTCCCGACACGCCGGTCACTCGTGTATATGCATTGGGAGGATTCGAACTCGCATCTCCATTTCCTCCAACGCCCAACGCTGTCCCAAAACTCTCGATTGACGCTTATTTGGCCTTAAATCCGCGCCAACAACAAGGTTATAAGCCTTCGTATGGCTTAATTGGATTTGGGACCGACCCTTCGCTCTCCCCTCCTAGTTTTTCGGATAAGTTTAATGTCGCATCTCACGTAAATTCGTCGACGGAAGATTATGGTGGTGATTTGCCATCTTATGATTTAATGTATGGGGCAGTGGGTTATGTGCATGTTCCCAATTAGTCGTGTTAAGAAGTGTAGCTGTATATTATTATATAATTATTAGTTGCTAACGCTAAATGCACCAATTATAATCAAATGTTATGCATCCATTATAATCAAATGTTATGCACCAATTGTAATCAAATGTTATGCATTCGTAATAAACTAAGCTATTATGCTAGTCAAGTAGTTCAAAATGATGAGGATAATAATTATTGCTTTGCATCAGTTAAAAATTTATTGGATTGAGCATCGAAATTAGTAAAAATGTACGGTTCAAACTGTTCAAAGTCAGCTATACTCTTCTGCTGCTAAATGATCCCATGCGTTGGCTACCCCCACTCTTACTTCGTTTCGGAGGCTTGAAGTACATGTAATCCTAGATGGTTAAAATTATATTTAAAGCCATTTAATATACAATTTAATCAGCTAATTAAGAAATAAATGATAATCATACTACTAATAACGCAGCGCCAATCATAAGAGCCTTGTCCCGAACATTAACACTGGAGTCAAAACTGGCTCCAAAGTTTGGTGGACAATCTCCACCAGCAGCGTCACATCCAGGTGCGGAGTCCGGAAAATCCTCGATGGTCCCCACTGGAGTAGACTTTTTGGGAAAGAAAATTTGGAACTTGGACGTTCCACAACAGTCCACCCATTTCACTTTAAAGTGAACTTTCCCAGTCGCATCTTTCCCAACGAGTTTTACCCGACTGCAGCAACAAAACCAGGGACATTTGGGGCTCACGGTTCCAACAAAGTTTTCGAGAGAGTCGAAGACTTTGATTTTCTATGAAAAAACTACAGGTGATTAACGACGAGGTGGAAAATGCAATAGGAAGAAGGTAGCAAACACCTTATCTACGTACTGGGCGAGCGCAAGGAAAGCAGGGACATTTGCACCCAGACGTCTTCTTAAACTGGAGAAATGTGCTGTCCAGCTCGTCAAGGAACACCATGTCAAATGGGGCGTCGCAAGCGCCACAGCCGTGGACCGGTTTGTGTGGATACCGAGAGGAAGTCGCCGTACCCCAACTTCATCCCGTAGTAATAGGTCACTTTGTTAGGGGGAGTGAGGGCCTTGAATCGCTTGTTGAAATTGACTTCATTCCAAGTTCGAATTCGCTCCAAGTCTGCCGGTGGGAGGATGGCGGAGGTGGTGGGAAGAACCTCTTCGATTGAGAGACTGTCGTCTTGGACAACGCAAGATCATGATAAGCAATCAAATTATTCCAATACTCTACATCCAATGTTATTAGCTAATAATAATACTTAAATAGTTAGATTACCGACTGTATCCGGTTCTGGTGGTTTTTTGAATATTGAAGGCGTTTGAAACTCCATTCTTTTGGACTTCTATGCCATCTATGAAACTCAAAATTTAGTATGATTTTGTCTGAATGATTAAGAACTGAATGAATGAATGAATGATATGACAATATAATTAAAATTTAAACGATAATGCTTTCAAAATATTTAAAAATGAAATAATTTCAAAGGATAATGTTGCCAACAACAACACGTGCTACTGGTTTCAATCAGGACCATTTAATTTTAGACAACAAATTCATTGAAACATGAACAATTAAGGTGAAGGAATAAAATCATTGCCGTAAAAATCCAGGTTCATTTCTCATTTATATCAGGCATATCGTCGTCATTTTATTCGTCCGAGTCAGAGGGACTGTCCTGCTGTTTCCAAGAAGGAGTCGGAAGGGGCAACTGTAACACTACAGCTCTAAACACCTCTTCCATAAATTTGTTCCATTCATCCATAGACACGCTCCTTGGTTTTTTGGAGCAGTCAAAGCGATAGGTGACTCCTTTACATTCCCAGGTACAACCATTGTGAGATTGTGCCCCCAAGCTGCTTTGCTGCTTCACCATGGGCAAAGAATGAGTCGGAGGATTCTCAACAGTTGGGTTTGATTCTTCGGAAGTCGCAGGCTGCCCCTTTTTTGCTTCGGCTTTTCTTTTCTCGGATTCCCTCAGCCAAGCTGAAGTAGATGGCTTGACTTCATCCTCCTCAGAAACTTCCTCGCCAGTTTGTCCTTCATCGATTTGCATGGGAGTGAAGAGGATACCTAGATTCGCAATGTCTTCATCTGTAGGAGCAGCAGGTCTTTTTTTCTGTTGGTGTGTGTCAGAGGCTTCTTCATTGGATGAGCTCCGCCTTCGCTTCCCATTGTTTTGCAACATTTGGGCTGAAATTGAAGGTCATCATTTTTTAAGCAATATTTTAATCTACATACTTTTAAAATTTGGAATCTACAAGAAAAATTTGACGTACAAAAACCCAATAAAACTTGAAACAATGGAAATAATTTTACGCATTCAAATTTAAGAAACTGCTAGTCTTGCAGAATTAATTTCAGAAGAATAATGAAGGAGAAGCGTGAAAATTGTCAATAGGTCCCAGGTCTCCGTTCAAAAAGCATCCTGTTTAGTCAATATGTTTGGATATACTTCCCACACGAATGATTACTGATGCAAAAAGAATAGTTAGTAACAAGGGATTTCAAAAGACATACAAGGTTTTTAATGTTTCATCATTCATTTAAGTTGTTGTGTTGCGAAATCAATGGGAAGGACAATGGCGTTATATTTACTGAAAACCTTCTGACCCTGATGATAATTCATGCACATTGCATAAATACACATATTCTTTATAAGTTAACCTTATTATTTCAAATCTATGATGCTGGATATGTGTAAAATGACAAAAAAATCATGGGTTTTAATGCAGTAAATAAATACAAATCGGGGCAATGAGCTATTCATTGAAAACAAGTATATTATAATCATGGCATTTTCTTTCGCTTCTTTTTTATGCTTTTGGATAATAAATTAGTTTTAAAATTATCCATATTTTGACTTCACATTAACATTAACGAGTACAAACTGCACGAAAGCCACCAGGGCAAGGTGGAAAAATACACGGGAACACGAAAGCTTGCATCTCACAGTGCTGACCTTCTGGACACTGCGTTTGATTACATTGCTCTGCATAAAAAAGTTTTTTTTTTATAAAAAATTCCTTCATAGATTTTAGATTCGTAAGTTTCATTAGTTTTTAATAATAATACCATTACTGATGCAAACTGGCTGAGGTTTTGGGCAAGGCTCACTCCTGCACGGGGGATAATGCATGACGCACTGCTGATCTTGGGCACAATTCACATCTAAGCAAGTCCTCCCTGTTCCTCTCGTAATAGGTTTCTCAGCTGAAATGATCGAGTCATTGTGTGAAACCAAATTTAATTACGACAAGTAAGAAAATAATTCTTAAAAAATAATTAAAATTTATTTTTGTACCAGGCGGATTCGATCTATTGAGGTTGTATGGGTCACCGTAAACTGAAACCGTGAGAAGGAGCATGGAAAAGAGTATGAGAATTTCAAAAACAAAAAGGTTATATGTTGTTTTCAACGAGTCAATCATTTTTGCTAGAAATTAAGACTTTGTATGTATTCAGAACAAAGGTTGGGATAAAACTGATAGTCAAAATCAATTTATTTCACTCAATTTAATGCTGTAGTACAGAGTTTTATATTGCCCCAAAATCATCCAAGTCTTCCCAACTCAACGCCTAAAACGCCCAGTTTAATCAATTTTAGCTTCTAAGCAGGAAACTGGGGAGTGGTGAGACATGAGTAATCTTATCAGATTATTAACCATTCATTCAAGGAACACTACATTGCCAGTTCTCATTTTATTTCATGTATTTTATTAAATGAGTAACGTTTTAAGAATGTAAGCGGCTCCTAATTGTTGATTTTATTTTAAATTTCATCCAATCCACACTCTTTGGACGTTTTGGAAGCTTCCGACCTTGACACAACCGAATTCTCCGTCTTTTCCTCCCCAAATTTTTGCTTAAGCCATCCAAATTTCATGTTAAATATCTTTAAAAAGACGGTACGAAATGTTGAGCCAAGCAAACAATAAATGAGGAAATTGACTGATGAATTGAGCACATAGAAAATATCTGCGAGGTGGTTAATTGTATAGTCGTAATATTCCCATCTGTCATGTACTCCGGCCAGATATAGTTCATTATGCGGCGAATTAAACTCAAATGAGTAGCAGAAACCAAAAACTAGAACCACTGCGAAGAGCATGATGGAAGCGGATTCGTCTTCAGAATTTGAGTTGGGATCCGGCCTTCGAAGAGATTTTCGCATTGCTCTGAATTTTCGAATCTGATAAAAAGTTATGGATATTTTAGCTACTTTATAAGCGTTTGGAATTTGTATTTAATAAACAAGTAATATGTCTGTAAACTTACACCGATGAAGATAAACACGTTAAGAACGAGTACAACCACAAATGGGGTAAAGTGCAACACGACAGCAGCATAAATGTGAAATGATTCTTTGTCAATAAAATTTAGGTAGACATAACTGAAACAGGACAGGAGCACGACAAAGATAAGCACGCCAAGTGCAAATAACTTGGATCGCTTAACGGTGACGAATCGATGCGCAACAAGCGGAAATGTGATTGCAAAAAATCTCTCAAGAGAAATCGCCACTGTATAAAATTTGGTTCCGGAAGTGCCTTAAGAAATCAGAATTATTGAAACTATTTTATTTGAGATTCCACTACTTTTAATATTTAGATTAAATTTGTATTTTAGCTTACAAATCCAATCCCAAAAGAACATGAAAGTCTGAAGATGCGGATTTCCAAGAGAAACCAGATGAAGGTTACTCAGCGTTCGAAGCGTGCTGATTATGAGAAGAAGAATGTCGGATATGGTGAGTCCTTGGAGAAGAAATACGTAGGACGAGTTTCCCATATCTTTATGAAGAAGAACGAGTATACATAACGCATTTCCAAACAGCCCGAAAATGCATATTAGCAAAGTTAACACTGACGTGAAGATGAATGCTCCACCCATTTTAGTTCAATGAACTCCGATTTCGAATCCAATTTTAACTGAGCTTAGCAAACTTTTTTTTTTACTTTTTGCTGCAGAAACAGTCACATAAAATATAGTCAATTTGTTTTGCCTTTGTTAGAGTGTCATTTTCAATCCATTAGAATTGAAAACCACAGACATCCTGTTGTCGCTCGTGCGTCAGTTCAGAAGCTCAATAATATATATTGATATATGCAATTTGATTTATCGCTAAACTAATGCGTACTTTATTCTGTGAATTCAAAAAGTAAGAAATCAACTAACAGGCTTGTAGTTTCAAGGCTGTGGTTACTTGTTACATTTTTCCTTAGAAAAGCTGTGAACTTTGTTTTTCTAATAACCATCACTATCAGAACCAACCAATGCCACTACATTAAGGAAACTGCTGGAAGTTTTCACAGCTTTCCAAAACTCGCTGCGTAAACTTGACCTTGAGCCTCTCTTGGACTTTACAACTGTAATTATGGAGCTAATGAGGAAATTAGAACGAGACATATCGTTGATACTTTTCTTATCAAACTTTGAGCATTTAAAAGTCATTAGGGAATGCAAGCCGGGCATATTCTTTGAATTTATGAGAACTGACAATGCCAATACCATAATTACCTACTACTCGGATGTAACGTTATGTTCCAAATTGTCAGGATTTAAAGCTCAAAAATGCATTTTTATAGCTCTAGTATTGCACGAATCATGTAGAGCTTATTCATTTGATATGAATTGAACCGGAGGCTAGCCACACGTAGTTTCTTATAAGACAATGTATTTTGGGTGAAGCATTAGGAATGCGTTTATATATGCACGCATCAATGGCTTTGTTGATGAAGAGTATTTATGCAATGAATTTAGCCATGTGGAACGGAACTTTGCTTGCTCGCAAACTCAAGATTTGATATCTGATTGACTACTTTTATTCCCAAATTTAAATAAATAACCAAATGTTAATAGACTTATCTGAGAATCATGAATTTTTAGTTATTTTATAAAAATACTCGACTGGGACATTATGAAATTTTGAGGAAGTAATGAGATTGGTTACGAATATTTAGTTTAAATTGGTTGGGATTCCAATTTGGAACGAATCAAATTTACAAGACAACTTCCATTTTTGCATTACGGTTTGCAAGGTCTTCCCGACTATGTTGAAGAAGCTGTTGAACTTGAGCCTGTCATTTCTGAAATAAAAGTTACAAAATTTTATCATTAAAACCAGGTGAAGAACTAGGCAAAAAAGATAGATAATGGAGACTTTGAATTGAAAATTACCTTGACTGTGATGATCGTGATCATGATCATCATGGTCGTGATCGTCGGAAGGATTCCCATAAACCGTCAACACGCTTAAAACCAGGAGTAAAATAATTAAACTGGAAATCAAGTACGATTTCATCATGATGCTAATATTCTGCACTAAAGTTAAACCTTCCAGTTAGCTTGGACAGTAGATAATACCAAATGAGATGCGATAAACGGAGTGTATTTATATAAATGGAAAAAATCCCATCCATTCTATTATGGGCGTATCGTACCAATAATTGATTATTTTCGTTAAAATCTGTTTACGCAAAACTGCAGAAAACAACAACAGGGTCAAGGGGATCACTGCATTTTGCGCGTGCAACGAAGAGGAACAAAAAAATAATGCAGATTTACTTGAGTTCCGCTTCTTATTAATATTTGCACACAATATCCGGTTGTTATCTCAAAGGTGAAATTTTATCTTTAATTATGCTCTCGCAGATCTTATCGTTTCATTAATATTAATTTTCAGCAAAATATGATTTTATCACATTTTACATCTTCATTTCGCCCACATTCAAATGAATATCAAAACTACTCCCAAAACAATTTTAACATGGATTAAATGAAAAGTAATCATTTCATGAGTCATTTTGGATCAGCACGCAAACATCCCATTTCATGGATAATCAATCATGGAAAAAATAGCTTTTATTATGATTCATCTTGAAAAAATTAAACAAATAGGCTACGTCATTCATATTGCTGCTAATTACCAATTACATAATAAACGCGTAAATAAATTCAAGGTTGAATGCGTTAATCCCAAGCCCATCGTTCCCTTTCGTTGTTTTTTATACAATTTCATCCGTTTTATATCCTTTATAAAATCTAAAATCAGGGACAATTCCCATCATCATCATTTTTTAGTTTTATTTTTTCAAAATTTTCAATTTTTTCCCCAATTTTTTAGTCTAGATCATAACCCTAATTACGCAATCAGCTACCGCACGTGTGGAAACACTTTTGCAACATAATGTATTGCAGATAACGGAATGATGCAACTCTCAATTATCTATTGTGTCGCTAATGGCTGATATTGCATTAAGCCAATAACTTTATTTATCGCCACTCAGCGCAGCCATTTTAACCATTTTTTTGCTGCCATACTCTACATAAATATTTTACAGAAATCTCTTAAAATTCCCAGAAAATGTTAGAAATTCACTTAAATTTACGAGGGTTCATTCCCAACTTAATTCTCCTTCTCCACTACTTCACCCCCACTTGCTACGCCCACGGAAACTTTGATGGAGCCTCCCTTTACACGTCCTCTGAGCCCCGTACCCAATACTTGGAATGTCCTTCAGCGCCCACCTCCTTCATCACCACCTACCCTCGTTCCACTTCCTGCACCAACTACACCTACTGCATGGACGGGACTGCACTCGAAGGAATCTGCCCTGAAGGTCTGGTTTACAACCGGCAAACTTACGAGTGTGATTTCGAGAAGAGTGTTCCCTACTGCTCGAAACCAGATGGGTTCAAACTTCGAGCGATTGTGGACAACCCCGACTTCAACGACTGCACTCGGAGACCTTGTGGTTTCTACCCAAACGCTGATGACGACAAGGCCATCACCTTTGTCTTCTGCATAGATGGTTCCACCACCGTCAAAAAGTGTCCTGTGGATACCAAATTCGACATAGAGTCGACGGACTGTCTTCCCAAAACTCAAGCCAAGATATGGAAGGAGCCTCAACCCGTCCCACCCAAGAAGGAGGAAGGAAATCCAGTTCATGATTGGATAGAGGTGGATGCGCGTAAAGTTCAGGATGAAGTCACCGGGGAAAAGGTGCCATTTCATGGGAAATCCACGTACTTGACCAAAGTGAAGTCGAAAGACGAGTTCATCTCGATCCAGGGCCCTGTTGTTACCACTTGGGGTGAGTGGAGTCAATGGATTCTCTGCCCGAAGGGAAGGTCCTACGTGATTGGAATGAAGTTGAAGAGGGATACCAGAAAGCCTGATCAAGCTGGACTAGTGGCAATTACCCTAATTTGTGCTAGTCCTGATAGGAAAACTATTCCACCCACAGAACACACTTTTGTTATTGATAACTATGAGCCAGTCAAGTGGGACAAGATGCCAGGGATCCTTTGCGAAAAAGGGGGAGTTGGGATTGGCTTCCGGTCGATGAGCCAAAAGGACCAAAGGGATCAGGATGATGTGGCAATGGATAATTTTGAACTGTTTTGCTCTCACGGCCCATCCGCCCTCACGGTTTACACGGATTCTCCCAAAGGGAAATGGGGAGAGGATACGTATTGTCAGCCAAGACAGGTAATTATAATGAAATGCATTTTTTATTATATATCTTTAATTACACATTAAATCTTTCATTTAATTGTTTTAATATGTAGGCGATTTGCGGCATTAGGGTCCAAGCAGTGGATTATATGGATGGTAAATTACACATAAAATATTTTTATAGGGTTATCATGGCTTATCATCAATTGCTTATCAAATTTTTTTAGATACCAATTTAAGAAACAAGGATAACACAGGGATCAATAATATTGAAGCTAAGTGCTGCACTGTAAAAAGTCCCATGGAAGAAAAATCAATAGCCAACCATGTAACCGAAAACTGGGCTCCTTTGGTCACCTGCGATAATTCAAGGGGAAGTGAGCTGCGAAAATGCGACGTTCAAACGAAAATCGGGATCCATTTGAATGACAATCCGGATTTGGTGAATCGAGAGATCTTCTACAATTCCATTGGCTTCCCTGTCGAATGTATTCGAAAGGTGTTGGTCAAGCGTCTCATTGACAACATTGATTGCAAGCCGCATTGCTACTATAACTGGGAAGAGATAGACGAAAAGAGTCCCGTTGTGGGTACATTAACGCCAGCCATCAAGAAAAAAATATTGGTTCCTGCAAAGGGCATCGTCAAGTTGTACCAGATTGTGGCGGAACTAGGTTATTTTCAAGTTTATACGAACAGGATTGTGGAGATAATTGAGGATACTGAGCGCGCAGTTCAATATGAGGAGATGAGGGAGATCCCACTCAAAGATTTGAGTCCAATATCTCCTGCCATTTGTTGGGAAGATGGGGTGCCTATCAATGGACAAGTGGAGAATAGCCCGATTGTTGCGGAACTTCAAGGGAAACATGTGCCTTTTGTTGGGGTGGCAGCGTTCAAGCCATACTATGTGGATGATGATGATGGACATGCTGTATTTCAACCGTGAGTAGTTATTAAATAGTTGAAGACAGATTTTATTGAGAAGAAAAAATAGGCAATTAACGAGTTTTGTTTTGTAGGGAAACTCACGAAATTCCTGATGGGATTTGGGAGGAATGGCAGGATTGCGACAAAGGTGACAAAATGGGTGACTTTATATAAATAAATATTTTTAGATAATTTTTAAAAACATTTAATTTAAATGGGCAGGAACATATATCAAATCTGTCGCGAGTATACGCAAAGACACGGATACAGACAAGGCTGGAATCGTCGCCATATCTTTCACATGCTACGCTCCAGACATGGTAAATCCATCCGCAAACCGACTCAGTTTCGTAACTCCCAAGACAGAGGAGCCGAGTTGGGATCGGGACACAGATCTCAACATGTGCGAAGAGGGAACTATAATCGGTCTCCAGATAAACTCTGTCAAACCGGAAGATGAAAGCGCATTCGACAATGTTGGGACGGACGGGGTGAGAATTCACTGTAGTTATGGCTACCACCGGGACACCCCCATTGATTCTAAAACACCACCGCGAGGAGAGTGGATGCCGGCGTCACTTTGCCCCCCGAAAACTGCCATAGGTTCTGTCCGCGTTCAAGCTGTTCCTTATGATTCCCGCATTGATAACGTGGGAATCACGGGGATTTTATTTAAGTGCTTGCCTGTTGAACATCCTGCAACTAGTTGCAAACCCAATGAAAAGCGGGAGTTGGTGGCTTCCTGTGACAATGAAGAGGAGGACAAGATTCGCCCTTGCGAGTATCAACTGTTTTTGGGCGTAGCTCGCGACTTTGACAAGCAAGATGATGCGATATATTTCTATGAATCCATTGGGTTCACAATAGATTGCGCTTTTAAACCGTTGCAGAAAAACTTGCAAAAGTTTGACTGTCCGAATTGCAATTATAAATGGCCAAAATCCCCACCTCAGCTCTGGAAAAATACTACATATCAGCCGCAAGTGATTACGGTGCCTTCTAAAACTCGAATTGATATTTATCAGACGAATGGGTTCTGCAACTTTTACAAAATTTATACCGAAAACTTTGTCAAAGTGACAGACATCAGTGGTTACAAACCTACTGCAAATGCAGCTGCAGGTGGAGAAAAGTATCCAATGAAGTTTCCAACGGCGACTGAGTCAGTGAAGCCAAATTGTTGGGAAGATAATACGCCTATAAAAGGTCAAGTTCGGTTTCCCGACAGATTTGAGCCGATTGACGTCCCTTTCCATGCCAAACCGGTGGCTTCCGAGCTGCTGGAAGCGGTTCCGGATATCAAAGATAATGATAAAATTTTAAACTCTCCGCTGAGATTTATTGATAACGGGCCGCTGGATGATGACTGGGGTGACTGGAAAGAGTGTCCTGATAACCAATACTTGAGCCAGTTTGCAGTAGCTCGAAATAATGATAACAAAAATGATAAAATGGGAGCAGTCTCCATTGCGTTCAAGTGTTCGACACCAGATGGCAAGAAAAATGGGACGATGCTTGAAGTTACCACCCCCAAAATGAGACCAATCAATGAATGGCCGAAGGATAAATGGAGCAAGGTAGATATAGGTGCCCCAGTCGGCTTCCATGTCAATTCTTTGGGGTCACCAGATCAATTCGAAGAGTTGGATGAGGTTGGAATTGATAACTTGAAAATAACGCCATCTTACGGTGAAGCAATTGGTCAGGACGTTTTTCTTCCAATTGAGGAGGAGGAAGATGCGCGAAATGAGCTGGAACCTGCTAGCACACCCACTTGGCAAATTCCGCTTTCAATTTGTGAGCCACTCAGCGCTATCTGTGCGATGCAAGGGAAAGCTCCACCTTTTGTGAAGTCACAGACTCACACAGAACACGACAATGTGGGGCTTGAAGACCTGCGGATGAAATGCTGCGAGGTGGAATCGCCAGTTAAGTGCGTTCCAGAGGAAAAGCAAGTTTTAGTAGCGCGATGTGACAATCGGGACAATGAGAAACAGCGGAAATGTGTGTTTGAGGTGGATATGGGAATCCAACGGGATTTTAAGCATGAGGCGCCCACCATCTACTTTCATGAGAGTGTCGGCTATACAATCGACTGCATGAGGATTCCGCTCAAGGAAAACTTTGCGGAGAATCTGAAAGACAATAATTATTGGGCGGATCATGACCAACTTGCCAACCCTGCTGTTTGGGACAATGTAACCATTCATCCACAGGAAATAATGATTCCAGCAGGGACAAAAGTGGAGGTCTTTCAGACGCTTGGAATTTGTGGCTATTTCACCGTGAATACGGATCAGTTTAAGGAAAAAAGTGGGAATGATTCAGAGCCTGAGCCAATGACCTTAGATCTGTTTCGGAAGAAAACCCCTGGCAAGGATCAAGATGGGAGTTGTTGGATGGACAATCTTCCGCTGCTCGGGCAGGTGATGAAGCTTCCAGAGGAAACGCCAAAGAGACCAACACCCACATTTCATGGGCTAACCCCTTCAAAATATCTGAAAAAGGATCCAGATAGTCCGGATGATTCGATTTTGTCAGGCCCACCAAGTCCCAAACAAGGTGCGGGAGATTGGAGTGGCATGAAAACTTGTGGGAAACCCTCCCAATATTTCACAGGAATTCGGGGGAAACGTTGGAAAAATGGTGGGGACTCGGCAGGACTTGTTGGAGCATTCCTCACGTGTTCTAATCCGGGGGCACCTGAGTACCCAGATCCAAAACGGGGAAATGTTACTGTGGAAGCTCCCGGTTTTCCTCAACCCGATGATTGGATCCCCTTGGAAGAATTTGGGTGTATGGAAGGAGCAGGGGCGGTGGGTTATCAACAAAATTCTTTAACCGACGGAGAAGAGGACCGTGTGGGGGTTGCTCAGTTTAAGTTAATTTGTTCTTTTGGATGGCCTGCTTATGACTACCGGGGTGATTTGAACCCTTATGATGATGTGCCTTTGGGAGATATCCCAGTTCCCGAGAAGAAAACGGCTGGGCCAAATGATCAGGTGGAAGCAGGTCCACTAAAAGGTCAATGGGCGAAACCACTCGCAGCTTGCAAACCGCTGCAAGCCATAAATGCTCTTGAAGCAAAGACCCTCGCCCTCCAAGATGGAGCTGATAACCAGGGTATTTCAAATGTAAAAGGGATCTGTAAAAAGGTTCGAAACCCGGCATCAACTTGTATTCCTAAAGAACAAAGGGTACTCGTTGCCTCCTGCGACAATCGTAAAGCCAATGTTGAAAAAATCTGCGCATTTGACCTGCGCTCAATTTTAATCCGAGATTTTGACAAGTTCACCAACGAAATAAACTTCATGGAAAGCATCGGCTATACCCTCAGTTGTGTGCAGTACGAGCTGTGGGAAAACTTTGCGGATAACTGCGGGGAAATGTGCGAATTCAACTGGTCAGATGAGTGGACTCGAGAAATGATGAAGATTGAGAACAACCAGCAAAAGGTGATGCAAATTCCACCCAAAGTGAAAATTGAAGTGTATCAGGTCGTCGGAACTTGTGGCTATTTCCAAGTCTACACGGACAAGTTTATTGAAGTGCTTACCGAGAAAAAGGTGGAGACTGAGAAGCCACTCGAGACGAACTTGATTGGGACACCGATTGATGAGGTTTGCTGGATGGACACTTTTCCTATTGATGGACAGGTTGGAGGAGCTGAAGATGATGAGGAAGAATGGAATGATATTCCATTTCATGATGAAGAACCCAGCAAAAACCAAATACCGACTAAAGATGGGACAGTAATTCAGAGCCCGAAAATCACCGACTTTGGAGATTGGCGGAAAATGAAAAATTGTACTGAAGGGACCTACGTGAAAGGGTACAAGATGGTGAGAGTTCAGGAGAAAACGGATAAAATGGGTGTGGTAGCGGTTGAGCTCCATTGCTCAACTCCAGATAAAAGTTTGAGTGATAAGGTTGAACTGAAAACGCCAAAGATTGGGGACAAAGTTAACTGGGATAAGGAAATTGATAAGAGTTGTGAAAAAGGGGCGGCAATTGGGTTCCAGTTGAAACAACAGCCAAATCAAGGGGTTGAAGGGGATGATAAGGCGACAATGGATGTGAGATTTATTTGCTCGTATGGAGATCCCATTTCCGTTTCTGGGGATGGGCCTGACCCAGGTAATTTTTTATAAAATTTAAGAAAAATATCCAGATTAACTTAATTCCCAAAAAAATATTTTTCAGCCAAAGGTGAAAAAGTTCCAAAAGGAGAAAATGGAAGTCCTGATGGCGGTAGGTCGGATCCAAAGTCGCCAAGCGATGGAAGTGGTGGAACTCCAACAGGTAGCACTGGAAAATCAAAGAAACCAAATGCTGCACGCCCAGTTAATGATGAGTCGACCCCTCCAGAAGTTGAAGATTCTAGTGAGGTATCACCCTACGGAGCACTTCCGGTTTATGACCATCTACTCCCTGAATCAGTCAGGCTTGCAAATAACCCCTCAACTTGGACTCCAGAAGAAAAGACACAAGGGAAATGGACAAATCCACAGATTTGCAAACCCTTTCACGCACTCTGTGGAATCGCTCCTCAATCATTGGAATACAAAGCTTCGGAGAGTTTCAGAGAATATGATAATACCGGCTTTGATAACATAAAAGGTCACTGTTGTTTGGTACCTAATCCCGCCACGGTTTGTACTCCAAAAGAAAAATTAATTCAAGTTGGAGAATGCGACAATCTGGGTTACGACAAGCCACGAAAATGCATATTCAACGTGACCGTCGGACTTTCCAGGGATTTTGCTAACAACAAGGATGCTATAGAATTTGATGAGTCAATTGGCTACAAAATTGAGTGCTTGAAAGGTGACCTAGAAGCCCATTTCCGGGACGATTTCGCCTGCTCAGACTGTCAATACAAGTGGGAAAATCCCGACTCTTCGATTTACAATGAGAAGCAATCTTTCCCCCTTTTGGTTAACGTGCCACCTCATACCAAAGTAGATTTTCATCAACTTCTCGGAGAATGTGGCTATTTTGAAGTCGCAACCGACAAGTTTTCCACCTCAACCATGTCGCAAACTGGTGACACAACAGAATCGCCAATGGATGTAAAAACACCTAAAAAAGATAAGAATGAAACCCCAAAACCTTGTTGGATGGCTGATAGAGACATTGAGCAACCCGGCATCCCTCAACATCCACAGACGCGTGAGCCGGTTGATTTTCATGGCTACCCGGAAGCTCACCCAGATGATAAGGAACCAGCGGAAGATGGCAGTGTCCTAAATCCCCCTAAAATTACTGATGTTGGAGACTGGGATGGGATGCAGCTTTGTAAAGACAAGTATTACGCCACGGGAATCATGGGATTTAGAAGAATGGTGAATGAATCTTTGGGAAACAAACTATTGGTGGATCACGCAGGCCTCACCTCTATCTCTTTGATTTGTCAACCACCTGACAGAACTGATAAGGATTATATTGGCTTTGTTTCACCAAATTTACCTTTAAGGCAGTGGCCCCAATATGATTTTTTCACTTGCAAAAAAGGAGCCGCAGTTGGAATTCAACTTAATAGCCAACCTGAGCAAGGTCTTAATGACGATGTGGCTACTGATGATGCCATGTTGTGGTGCAGTTTTGGTCCGCATGTGGATATTCCGATGAACACTTCCGATTTTCCAGATGTTACCAAGCCACGTGGAGACTGGACTAAAGAGGTAAGCTTGGCATTGAAATTTCGGGGGGAAAATTACTTAAGTTTTAGGAAGATTCTTAGTCCCGTTTTTTAAAAATCTTTCAGGTCATTTGCGAACCTTATCAAGCTATATGTGGTCTAGACGCTCAGGCCCATCCTTATTCCACAGGTTTGAATAAATTTTCATAAATTGGAATTTAATTTTTCGATCGAATAAAAATTTTTCTAAATGTTACCCAGATTCAAATCTGGAGACCCACGACAACACTGGAATCTGTAATTTAAAGGCGAGGTGCTGTAATGTGAAAAACCCAGCCGAAACTTGCGTTCCAATAGAAACTCGTGTTGAAATCGTGACCTGTGACAATTCCAAAGGGACCGAGAAGAAACCTTGTAGTTTTGAAAGCCAAGTGGGACTTCTCGCCGACTACGATAATTTTGAGCATGAAGTCTACTTCTACGAAAGTATTGGCTACACTCTAGCTTGCGAGCGGGAGAAGCTAATCCAACACATTCAGAATGATATCCACTGCCCTAAAAAGGGAACGGATGGCACTCCCTGTGAATACAAATGGGATGGGGAAACCAGTCCTAAAATCTGGGACGAAGTCGTCTTCAAAAACCACAGCGTTAGTATTGAGCCCCACGAGAAAATCAAGATCTTTCAGGTCATCGCGGAATGCAAGTTTTACAAGGCGTACTCTCCAGTTTATGTTTCAGTCAAGGGCAAAAATGAAAGGCCGTTTGAAATCAGTGGCCACCCGAAATATAGCGGAGCAAAGAAACCTTGTTGGAAGGAAAATACTCCCATCACTTCCAATTTAAATCACGGTGCCTCCGACGACTCAATCATTGACACCCCCTTTTTAAACAAACCTGCTTCGAAAAGATTCCAACCGGAAATGGACCTCGGTTCCATCATCATGAACCCAATTGTGACCACCAAGGGCCGCTGGACTGATTGGGAATACTGCCCAACAAATATGTACATAAACGGGGTTGTGGCGAGACGAAGCGCCATTCCAACCGCGAAAGGAGGTGAAGACCATGCTGGAGTCACGCACATTCACTTCCAATGCGAAGATCCCGACAAAACGAAGAAAAGCGAGATTAGTAAAATCACCGAGGGCTCACCACCCAAAAAGACGCCTGTCACTAAATATTTCGAGTGTGACGCCGGCACAGCCATCGGTTTCCAAGTGAACAGTCATTCTGATCAAGTGGATGGGGACGCTGTGGGAATGGATAACTTGAGACTTCGTTGCAGCTCTGGTGAAACAGTTGATAACCCGCTGACCGGTCAATATGCTGAGGTCTTTGATGGGTTGCGTGGTGACTGGACTGCGGAGCAGATATGCAAACCACGGCAAGCTCTCTGTGGATTCAAAATCCAGCAGAATCCGATAATCACAAATGTCTCTCTTGCTGACTACGATAATAAAGGAATTGTGAACACCCAAATGAAATGTTGTAATGTAAAAAATCCAGTTGAAATTTGTAATCCAGAGGAAACCAGGAAGTTGGTCGCGGTTTGTGATAACTCAGAAGGAGACCAACCTCGAAAGTGCCTTTTTGATGTGAAAGTTGGCTCCAAATATAACTTCAATGAGGCTAACAAACCGTCCATCAACTTCCATGAGAGTATTGGCTACACGCTTCCTTGTCAACGGGAGAATCTTCCAGGGCGATTCAAAAGTGAGGTGCGTTGTCCTGCAAATGCCTGCAATTTCGAGTGGAAAGATCCTCCCACATCTTCCGCCTGGTGTGAAATAAAAAATTTCCCAAAAGCTGTCAAAGTTCCATCCAGATCGAAGGTGAATATTTATCAGATCACGGGGGAATGTGGGATTTATTTGGTACAAACTCCTAAAATCATTATGGAAGAGGTGAGTGGAGGAGAAAGCGAGGAGGTTTTGGGAGTGAACGAGCAGCGTCTTGGCAGAACTTTTGATGAAGAGGCTGAGGAAGAAGAAGGGGAAGTGGCATCGGGGCGAAGTGTCTTTACTCCAGTAACACCCGTCAAAACTCCAGAGCGATTACTGGAAAAGGGGATAATTTACGGAGAAGTGGATGCAAAAACGGGAGGAAGAGTGAAATATATAATGAGATCAAAAAGGGAAACCTCCACTGAAGTCTCAACCGGGAGGGAGGATGCCAAGTGCACGGGGAACTGTTGGTATGAGTCATCTCCCATTTATGGCGGAGGTCCTATTGATATCATTCCTGAGAAGAAGATAGACTTCCATGACAAACCCACAACACCAGAGAATCGGGTGGATGAGCCGGATGGCTCGACAATCATTACAAGTCCGAAAGTAACGGATGTTGGGAACTGGGAAGCTTGGGCTAATTGTACGAAGGGAACTTTCGTTTATGCACTCACCATTCGCCGCCTTATCAGTAAAAAGAAGGGGTTGGAAGGGGATGCGATGGGCATTGTCCAATTTGGGTTGGATTGTCAAAGCCCCACAGGAAAGGATGAAAATGTGTTGCACTTAAAGACCCCAAATTTATCCGAAGGAGACCAAAATCCTGAGTGGTTCAGCTGTCATGATGGAACAGCAGTGGGGCTTCAGGTGATGGCTCAAGATGATCAGGGTCCGGATGGGGATGATGTGGGGACGGATAATATGAGATTAATTTGCTCCATTGGGAAACCAGCTGGGAAAGATTTTACAAAAGATTTGACCGACGATATAGGAGGGAGGTTGAGGGGGAGATGGACTAAGCCTCAGATTTGCGAGCAGAGACAAGCTTTATGTGGAATCAAGGCGCAATTCGATCCTTTTCAGGTTGATAAGGATAACACGGGGTTGAATGGGATTCAATTTAAGTGCTGTCCAGTTGAAGATCCATTAAAAAATTGCGAACCTGAGGAAAAAGAGGTGCTGATCGCTTCCTGTGTCAATGACGATTCCGAAAGGAGTCGCCCTTGCGAGTACACAGCGGCTGTGGGAACCGTCATGAATTATACCTACGATATGGAGCCGATCCTCACTTATTCTAGTGTTGGATATACGGTTGAGTGCGCCGGTATAAAACTTGAAGCAAAGATGAAAGGCAAAAAATTGCCCCCAGACACAAAAGAAAGGGGACCCACGGCAAGATCAAGAAGGGCCAAGCGAAAAAGGAGAGACGCTCATTCTTACGATTGGCAACATGCTGAGCCCGTTGTTTTCCTTCCGATTGGAACGGTTAAAAGAATTTTCTCAGTTCCTGGGCGAACTTCGCTGAGGGTTTTCCAGCAGATTGGAAAATGTGGGTTGTATACGTCGCTGACAAACAAAATCCGGCGGGAAATCACCGATAAAAAGTCAAACGATCAGGTGAGAAAACAAGATGTGAGCATTCCACCCGAGTCCATTATTCAACAATCCCGCGGCGACTGTTGGCAGGATACGGATAAGAAAAAGAAGGAAACAATCAAGTTTGATGATTTGGGGCCAAAACCGGAAAATCTTCCACCGTTTCATGGGCAACCAGAGCCTCCCTTTTTTGAGCCGATTGACGACGAGAAAAAGGAAGACGAAGGGATCATTGTGCCAACCAACCCGGAAGTCTCGGACAATGGAGAATGGGGCGAATGGCAAAATACCACGAGTGGGTTGTACTTCACAAGGGTTTCCGTTGCAAAATACAGTATTGACGAAGGTGGGAAAGGAGAGCTGAGATGGGATAATGTCGGCGTGATTGGGATAACCGTGAAATATAGTAATCCAGAAGGGAGTAAAAGTGGAAAGTTTGAATTTTTAAATCCCGGCTTTGATGTAAATTTCAAGGGAGGAGATGAAGGAGAAGAGTGTCAAGGTGGGTCGGTTGCTATCGGCTTTCAGAGGAGGGCGGTTGAAGATCAAGGACCGGAAGTTGATGATGTGGCGACCGACGGGCTGAAATTTATTTGTAGTATTAAACCAAAAGTTCAAGAAGTTGTGATTCCAGAAAAGCTAGTTGGGAGAGATGATGAGGAGAATGCTGAAAATGTTAAGAATATTCTGGAAAAAGAGGCGGGGCCTCCAGGAGATGAGAATAATGAGGAGGCTCTCCACTGCAAGCCGAGACAAGGTAAAATTAATTTTGCAGTAAAAAATGATTTAAACTTTCTAATTTCCTTCTTCTTTTTGTAGCTCTATGCGGAATGCAAGGTCAATACGACAATTATCATAAAGAGATAGAGTATGATAACACGGGAGTGAACAACCTGAGGTTTAAGTGCTGCGATATTCCAAATCCAGCGTTGATTTGCAATCCCGAAGAAAAGAAGGTGTTGATGGGCTCCTGCGACAATATGGATAATGAGCAAGCCACAGAATGCGATATTGAAGTTCCCATCGGCCTCAACTACAACTATGATGAGAACGAGAAGCTGATTAACTTTTACGAGAGCGTTGGCTACAATCTCCCTTGTATGAAAAAAGATTTGCAAAAGGCCTTCAAAAATGTCGAGTGTGAATTGGGTGCTCAGCTCGGGTGCAAATTTTTCCGACCTGGAGATACCATTCCAGTTCCTGAGGTTTTGGATGAGTTGGCATATACCACGATTCCGATTGAAGTTGGACCTAAATCCAAAGCTGAAATCTTTCAGATTCAGGGAACTTGTAACCCTTATACGATTTATACAACCAAGTTAATTAAGGTGGGCCAAAGTTTGCTAGAACCGGGTAAAGAAGGACACGACCCGATGGATGTGCCCCTTCCTGAGATTAAAGCGAAGGAGCAGAAATGTCCACTGGATAAACTCCCAATTTCTGGTGGAGGCTTGCCAGGAAGTCAGCATAAGAAGAAAATTAAGGACTATGAGAAACCTCCAAGTCCACCACCGGAAAATGTTGAGGGGGTGGATGAAACTGGGATGATTATTAAAAATCCTACGGTAACAGATCACGGGGAGTGGGAGGATGAGATGAAAATGTGCCCTGAGGGAACCTACGTTGTTGGAATGAATAATAATCGAAGGGTTGTCAAAACTGGGACGAGTAAAGATGCTGCGGGTCTTACCAGCATTTCATTCATTTGCCACAAGCCGGATCGAAAGAATAAAGATGATGAGACGTTTTTAACGAGTGCTGTTAAGGACGTAGATCCACCGGATTTTAAAGAGATGCCGGGTCATTATTGCGATGAAGGGGCTGGAGTGGGGATACAAGCAAATAGTCAAGAAGATCAAGGGCCAGGTGATGATGTGGCGATGGACAACATCAAAATGAAATGTAGTTATGGTCCTCCGGCATATAAATCGTATGATGGGGCGAGCTACAGTGAGTTATCAGGGTTAAGAGGAGACTGGACGAATGAAGTTCCTTGCAAGCCGAAACAAGCTTTTTGTGGACTGGAAATTCAAGGCGGAACGTTTATAAACCGTGAGTAAAACTCGAAACTGCGTAAAAATAAAAGACTGATTTATAATGAATTTTTTCAGAGGCTGATTTAACAACTTATGACAATGTTGGAATATCCAACCTTCATACGAAGTGCTGTTTTGTCCCTGATCCCGTAAAACTTTGTACTCCAAAAGAAACCCAAGTTTTGGCAGCGACCTGTGATAATTCCAAGTTTGATGTGGTAAAAACTTGCAATTTCATTGCGAGCGTGGGTGTGATGCCAACAAAAGATGGGGATAAGAGGTCTCTCTATTTTCATGAGTCAATCGGCTACACACTCAGTTGTGCTGGGGAGAGGCTCAAAAATAGGTTTCCTGATACGGCCTGTGCCTCAAAATGCGAATACGAGTGGGACAAAGCTCATCCCCAAGTATTTTCTGAGTTGACGAAAGACCCGCAGATTTTGGAGGCTCCACAAAACACCAAAGTGGAACTGTTCCAGATCATTGGAGAATGTAGTCCGTATGCTGTCGCAACACCAAAGTATATTAAAAGGTCAACCAATGCTGACACTGGGAAGGTGACTGAGAAGGAATTTTTGGTGGAGCCTAAAAACGCTACGGATGATGAGGGTGGAAAATGTTGGGAACTAAATTCAGATATTGACGGAGGAATTCCGATTCCTGTATTAAAACCGAGTGCGAAACTCCCAGATTTTCATAATACTGAGGCAACCAAACCCCTGAGAAGGGAGGAGGATGGAATTGTGCTCCAAAGTCCAGAGCTCGAAAATTGGGGACCTTATGGAGAGTGGAAATATTGTCCGGAAGGCTCATTTGTGACGGGAGTGGCGACAAAACGACAAATTGTCAATGAGGATGATTATTTGGGGGTGGGAGAGTTTTCACTCAAGTGTAGCGAGCCTACTCAGGTTGACAAGGGAAAATTGAATTTTGTCACGCCTGGGTCAGCGGATAATCCAAAGACTTCCAAGGAGAAATGGGCAAATTGTCACCCTGGTGGGGCGGTGGGAATTCAGCTCAACTTTCATACGACAAACACGGCGTATTCGGATGATGATATAGATAATGCGGCGGTAACTTGATAACTCGTTAAACTAAGCTAATAAAATTTTATTGGAAAGTTACAATTTTTAAAAAAAATATTTTTATTTTAGGCTGAAAACGTTAAGCTAATCTGTTCTGAAAAACCTAATGCTACGGCTACTGCATTTAACCCGTACACGGAACCAAGTTCTGAGAAACCGTTTACCGGTCACAAAGGAACTTGGACTGAGAAACAGATCTGTCGGCCAAAACAGGTAATGAAATAGATTCTATCTTACTTAAAACTGAATGTATTATTCTTTTTCAATATTTTACTAATTTTGCAGGTAATAACGGGTTTGAGAGCACAAAACAAAGCGTACAGTAAAATTCAGGATAACACTGGCCTTTGCAATGTACGCGCAAAGTGCGAGAATGTTAAAGACCCAGCTTTGGAATGCAGTCCTGTAGAAAAGGTAAGATATTTTGGTGTCACATTCATCTTTGCTTTCACTTTATAGCGTGGTAAATAACTTTACTCTACCTTGTTTTCAGCGTGTCACAATTGCCTCCTGTGATAATACAGAAGGGAGTAGAGAGCGAAACTGCAAGTTTCCTGCGCACATTGGTCTCACCTACAATTTCTCTGCGACTGACGCCGCCGATGCGAAAGGGATCGAAAACTCCATAAACTTTCACCAATCCATTGGCTACACCCTCGAATGTCAACCTGGCGCCCTCGCCAACAACACCAAAAGCAACATCTACTGCTCCCGCGACTGTGCCGTTGATTGGAACTCTGAAACCCCACCAAACTCCCCTCTTTTTGGAGCGCTTCAAACCGTGCCATTAACGGAGAAAGTTCCATACGGTGAGAAATTCACGGTTGATCAAGTCGTTCTTACATGTGGCTTTTACGTCGTTTTCACTCCCAAACTCATCAAAGTCAAGGTGGATGATGAAGATAATGCCGACGTGGAAGAGGATCTTGATCCCAGCAGACTTCCAACAATTGCCAAACCGTTTGAGAAGCTTTGTTGGCGTCTCTTTGCCCCAATTTACGGTGATCTCGTGGGGGAAAATGAGACTGTTCACCAAAAGCCCTCAAAAATCACCCCATTTCACGCGCTCGAGCCTACTCGCGGCGCCACAAAGTTTCCCAACGGAACTCTGCTCTTCAACTCGAAACCGAACGCGGAGGGAAATATGGGCGACATGAAAAACTGCACGGATTTAACCTACATCAACAAACTGCGGGTAGCTCGTCACCAAGAAAAGACAAAAAATGGGGACGTGGACAAAGCAGGAATCGTTCAGCTTGGCTTCAACTGCAAAGCTCTCCCCTTGAATGAATCAGTAGAGCCTGAGGACGACCAGATTGAATTCATAAATCCGGGCTTTAAAGAAAAAGAATGGGATGGAAAATGGAATGAATGTCCAGACCAAAGTTTAGCAGTGGGCTACTCCCTCAAAACTCCTCCTGAAGACAATTCTGGTGCTACAAAGGATAGAATTGGGGCAGAAGAAGTTAAGCTAATATGCAGCAAGATTCCGGATGTGGTTAAACTTGATCCGATGACAGGAGAACCGATTGAAAAAGATGAAAGTGGGCCACCTGGTAAAAAAAGGGTTAAACCACTAGCCGGAAGGGTTGAAAAGACGCCAACTAATACTGGAGATCCAAGTGAATCATCACCGTCAACTGGATCGTCTCCTGATGACGATAAAGATAAAAAGGTTTGCCAACCAAGGCAAGCGCTGAATGGAGCCGCCGTTCAATTTCACCCTTACAAAAGTAAAGCAGAATCGTATGACAATACGGGTCTCAACAACCTTAATATGCAATGCGTTGACGTTCCAAGTCCGGCTTCAACTTGCAAACCGAAAGAAACTCGAAAAGTTGTTGCAAAATGTATCAATAAAGAGGAGAAAGAAAGGGTCTGCATTTTCTTTCCGATGATTGGAGTCAGCTACAATTTTACTCCGGAAACTACCCCGCTTCTGAACACAATGTCGAGCATTGGTCACACTCTCCCTTGTTCAATTAAACCGTTGAAAGCCAACTTTTTGTCAAATGATGTCGAATGTCCAAAGAAAGATGGGGGCAAATGTGCATCCGAATGGAATGCAAAGGGACTTCCGTTTTGGCAGGAGCCGAGTGAGCCCAAGGTGAAAATTAGTGTGCCTCCAAAATCCGAAACGGATATTATTCAAGTGAGAGGAAAATGTGGAGAGTTTGTGGTAAATACAAACAAGTTCATTAAGAAGGTGAATCCGTTAGAAAATGAGAAGAATAATGATAAAGGCGGCACTGAGGAAATTGAAACGCCGGTTGGTCCGCAACCCTCCACTTGTTGGAGTGATAAAGCTCCAATTAGGTTGAGTGAAGAAGGGCCGGATCCGGATAATGATAGAAAATGTCCGTTCCATAGTAATTTTAAGGAAAGTCAGTCTACCCCGACGGTTGGGGGAACGATAATTAGTTCCCCGATCGTTACCAACATTGGGAGCTGGGAGGATTGGAATTTGTGTCCAGAAGGGTAAGTTTTTAATTTTGGAAATTAAGAGAATTGTGAATGCTTCAATTCTTTTTGTTTTTTGCAGGTCATACATCAATGCTGATGCTCCACAACGGTATATCGTCGACAACTTTGTGGAGGATGATAAAATTGGTGTGGGTAACTTAGGGGCAAAGTGCATCACACCAGACGGAGATGAAAATGCCATTTTAATGCTTCCAACACCCAATTTGAAAACAAGACCGTTTAAAAAATGGTTTGGTTGTCGAGATGGTCCAGCCTATGGCTTTCAGTTGAATACTCAAAGCGAGCAAGGGGAATTGGATGATTTAGCGGTTGATAATGTACTCCTCTGTTGTGCATGTGGACCAGATGTGGTTAATCCGTTTAATGGCTCCACTGAAGAAAACGTTCCGGATGGAAATGCTGGCAATAGAGGAGGTATGGTTTTAAACGGAATGGAAATTTTTCCAGAAGTACCCCAAAATAATTGCTAAACACTTTTACGGTAAAACAGATTGGATGGAGAAGCAGTACTGTTTGCCAAAGCAAGCTTTGTGTGGATTTGCTGGACAATTTCAATCATATAGTCCCGGTAATTTGACACTTTTTCTTTAGAAAAAATTGCATTTAATAATGAATAGCAAATCTGTTATAATTTTTTTGTTACAGGCGATGAAACCACTGCTGTGGACAACGTTGGATTGAATAATTTACGAGCCAAATGTTGTGATGTGGAGAATCCAGCGTCAGAATGTGAACCAATAGAAGAAAGACTTCCACTTGGAAGGTGAGTTAAACGCAGTTTTTATTACAATTTTTAAATTTTAATTCAAAAATTGGTCTCAAATTTACGTTATTTTTGGGTAGCTGTGACAATTTGGAAAATGTGAAGCCACGTGCTTGCGACATAACTTTATCCGTCGGTCTTGGTTACGACAAAGAGGCTGGAATCGCTGCGGCCCGTTTCTACGAATCCATAGGTTACACCAAAGAATGTGCCAGTGATGAGCTGAAGACCCGTTTTAACGCCAACGTCAACTGTCGCAACAACAAGTGTGAATACAACTGGAAAAGCACACCCGAAGAACTTTGGATGCCGAAAGTTGTAACATTTACAAATATAACTGTGCCGGCAAAAACAAAATACGATATATACCAAATAGTAGCGCAATGCGGTCTCTACTTGGTTCGCTCTAATTACTACGTCCAAGCAGTAATTTCACGAGAGCCGGACATTCCAAACAGCGAGCGAATTATTGAGATACCACTCCCATCTCCAGATCCATTGGCAGAAGGGTGTTGGGAAGATGATAAACCGATTCGAATGCAGTCTGACATTGGCACCAAAATTGGATTAGATCCAAAGCAAGTTAAATTTGTTCCCAAAGATGAAACAGATATTTACAAGGATGTGCCCGATGGAACAGCCCTCAAAACTCCGGTTCTTGACACGGTTTGGCCTGATGACACGCAAGAGGGTGATTGGAAATATTGTGAAGAGCCGACCACTGAGGATTCTTGGTATGTGGACAGTGTCTTTGTTGAAAGGCAAGGATCACAGGCTCCCAATCAAGATTTATCAGGGTTGGTCATTGTGGCGTTGCATTGTCGAAATATCAAAAAGAATGGAGAAGGAGATCATATTATTAAGGATGTGACTCCTGCAGCGATGGTCGCTGAAGAAGGGATGTGGGATTGGAAAAGGTAGAAGGAATTTATTCCAGTTTAGAAAAATAAGGAGGAATTTTCATGCGTGGTTTATTTGTTTAAAGATGCGATTGCGGAACGGGAATCGGGGTGCAGGCGAGTACTGTGCCAGACCAGCGTATAGGAGACGATTTGGGAATTGAGTCTTTGAAAGTAATTCATTTATTGAGTTTTAAAATGTTGGGAATTTTCTCAGAATTAACTGTTTATTTGGAATGTTTTGAATAGCTTCAATGCTCGTGTTCTGATATTGTCTGGAAAGCCAAAAATGAATTTCCGGAAGCGTTACGTGGTTTACGAGGGTAAAATTTATATAAAAGTTAATCTTATTTTGGTGAGTGTAAGCACTCATTTTTAAATTAAAATTTGTAGCAACTGGACCGAACCACAAACTTGTATAGCTCGACAAGCCGTTTGCGGTAATTTTAATTTTTTTATGAAACAAAGATAAGCCTTAAACTTGTGTAGGTAATATTTTTATCGCTTGCAAACAGGTCTAAGGAGTCGAAGCAAGCCATTCCAACTTGCGGAAGACAACGTGATCAACTACGACAATATGGGGATAACCAACTTTAAAATAAAATGCTGCGACGGTAAGTTAAAAACGAGGTAGATCTTTCATTAAAAATTTACTTACGCTTTTTATTTCTTAATTTCCAGTACCAAACCCAGCATTGAAATGCGAGCCTGCTGAAACCACGAAGGAAATCGGTTTCTGCGAAAACTCTGAAAATCCCGACCAAAAAGCGTGCATAATTGACACCGTCATTGGGGTAACGTACGACCATGTCAACCAGGAAATAAAAAACACTGCCGATTTCTACGAATCCATTGGCTGGGGGCTAGACTGCACGATTCCCGACTTGGAAAAGAATTTCCAAGAGAAACTCAACTCAAAATCAAGGGATGATGAGATTCGCCGGAAAAACTACTACACTTGGTCTCAAGATGGTCACCCAATTTGGAAGCAAGCTTCTCCCATCCACCACACAATAAAGATCCCTGGCTCGACAAAATCATCAATTCACCAAGTTATTGGGGTTTGTGGTCCATATTTGGTAGCAACGGATCGATTTGTCAAGCACGATATGAAGGAAGGAAATGATGCAGATGCCATTGAAAATTTTTTCAATATTGACGACGTCGTAATTCCACCAAAACCTCATTGCTGGGCTGAAAAGACACCAATTACACCCAAAAAGGGGCTGGCCGTTGTGTTTCCAGATGAGCCTGAAGAAGACGCTAAAAAAGATGGGAATAATAAAGGGGGTTCAGGTCCACGTGGTGGGAGTAATAACGATAATACAGGTCGCAACGATCCTTATAAAGGGGATAATAATAATAAGGATCCTAAAAAAAATGGCCAAAGTCCTAAAGATTTTGTAAAAAGGCCACCAGTAACCTTCCACGGTTATAAATCCGCCCCTATTTTTGATGTCGCCAAGAATGGCGATCTCCAACTCGAGAGCCCCGTGAAGCTTCCCTTTGCCATTGAAACTGAGAGTGAGAAACAGGCCTGCGATGAAGGGCAGTATATCACCGGTTTCGCCTCTGAAACAACGAACCATAAGGGTAGAGATGAGCTTGGAATGGCGCATATTATAGCCAAATGCTATAAACCAGGAACAGGTGATATCTGGCTAGGACTAGAGGATGAGGGGGAGGATGACCCCCTCGTAGGAAAAAGTGGGAAACCTTCTTCTCGCGGAAAATCCAAAACTTCTAAACCAAAAAGTGTAGGAAAGCCAATAACGCCACCAACGATTTTAAAGGCAATTCATCCCGAACTCGATGGGAATATGGACAAGATGAAAAAGCGGATGCAGGAATGTCGGCTAGGAGCCGCCATTGGGTTTGAGGTGAGCGCCGACCTGCCCGGAAATGATAAGGATAATATTGGAATCGACAATGTGAGAATTTATTGCTCAATTGGGAAACCACTGGAGCCAACCAAACCCGTAAAATCCCCGTGGGCTGAAGATATTGTCGCTTGCAAGCCGTTTGAAGCGCTGTGCTCAATTCAAGCATCGTTTGGCAACAAACCGGTTGGAGACTGGAAGAAAATTGATGGCACAGGGATTACGAACGTTAAAATGGCTTGCTGTCCTGTTCCACATCCAGCGATTGGAATACCAACAGAAGAAAAAAGGTTGGTTTATACCTGCGACAACACGAGATTTAATGACAATCGCAAGTGCAAATTGAAAATTGGTATGGGAGTTGCCTACGACACGGAAAAGAAGCCGGAGGAAAGCGCCTTCCATGAAAGTGTGGGCTACAGCATTCCTTGTGTTGCGGAGCAGTTGAAAAATACTATGAAAAATGAGCCTTGTCAAGGTGACTCCAAGTTTGATTGGAAGAATCCCAGCGATGAGTTGTTTCAACCGGGAACTACCACAGTTCCCAAGGAAATCACGGTGAAAGCTGGAGAGAAAGTTGGGTTGTATCAAACCGTCGGGATGGTGAATGACTTGGTCGTTCTCGTCCCCCAGTATGAGTTAGTTACGGTGGACAAAGATGGGAAGGAGTTGTCCAGAGATGAAGGTACAATTGAGGAAGCCAAGTTTCCCAAAGCGAAGGAATGTGCTTGTGAGCACATTCCGAAAAATGAGAAGAAAAAGAAAGGACAGCCCCGCGAGGAAAATCAAGTAGGGAACATGGAGCCGCCCACCTTGGCTCCGATTCCATTGCCGAAAAAGGGTTGTCCTTTCCACGAGAAGCAGCAATGGATCGACTACAACCCGCCGGATGAGAAAGATCCTCGGGTAGCCACCATTTTGAGTTCCCCAATCGCCACCGACACTGAAGTGAATGATGGACTTGAGTGGCAACCTTGGGTGAATTGTAGCGATGGAACTTACGTCTCAGGCATCTCACCACATCGCTACATGACGGGGAAAGGGAAGGAGCAGGATGCGTATGGAATTGCTGGCTTTTATTTCGAATGTTCTAATCCAGCCGGAGACAGGCATAGTGAGGGGCAAGCTGCGACAAGAGGATGGAACTTGCCTGGACCTCGCTATAAAAGCTGCAAATGCGATAGCTCCACATCAGTGGGAATGCACACGTCGGTGAAACCTTATGCTGGCTCCGTTGGGGATGATATGGGGCTAGTTGATATTAGTTTGAGCTGCTCTTGTGGACCTCCTGCCAGAGTCGACGCTTCAGATTACAACACAAACTACCAGTGGATGAGTGGGAGTGGTGAATGGGATCCTGAGCCGAGAAACTGTGGACCAAGAACTTCAATCTGCGCATTTCAAATTCAAGACGCAGCAAATGAAAACAGGGGGAATGTGAGGCTTTATGATAATGTGGGAGTGAATAGAGTTAGAGCGGCGTGCTGCCATGTGCCTTCACCAATCGAGGGGAAAGAGCCGGAAGAGAAAGTGCTCAAAGTTGCCACCTGTGATAATTCCAATAGCCAGGAAACGAAATCTTGTGAGTTTGAAGTTGGCGTAGGAGTTACTCCGGATTATGAGAGGCAGGCGAAAGCTTGCTGTTATTATGAGATGCTGGGCTGGTCACTGGAATGTATTATTGCGCAACTTCAGGAAAAATTCAGGGCTGATCCTAGATTTATTTGGTAATTTTTTTTGCATAATTTTAAAATATGGTATTTTTTCTACTTTTAAAATGATTCCCTGTTATTTAGGGCGAGTCACAATCATGATGAACAGTGGGGGAAAGTTGAAAAGACCAAAAAGACAGTTGATGTTCCTCCAGAAACAAAATTGGATGTTTATCAGGTCATTGGCGAGTGTGGTCTTTATCGGGTCTACACTCCTCATTTTCAACTGGCCGCATTCAAAGGTGGAGATAAAAAGGAGTCACAGAAGGATTTGGGACATCCGGAATCAGAAGATGAGGAAAATGACCTCGACGTCAATAAGCTTGTTTGCTGGCTGGATGGCTTCCCACAAAAAGGAGCTGGAGTTCTTGTGGTGGATAATAAACCACGAGATTTTCTTAAAGATTATCAAAATGTGGTCCCCTCTGAAAAAGCGATTGATGATGATGATGGGGCAAAGGGAGACACTCCTCCAGCAACCGTAGTGCAGGTTCCGTATGAGCCAATACAACCTTCCGAATTCAATTATGATGATAAACGGCTTTGTGATGAGAAGAGGTATGTAAGAGAATTTGGAGTTATGCAGCAACCCTCTAAAAAAGGTGTAGAAGAGATGGGGCTGTTGGTAGGAGTCTATTTTAGGTGTGCCTCACCAAACTATGAGGATATAAAGGAGTATAAGGTAGTTTTGGAAGGAATTACGGATGAAGAAGAGGAAAAATGGGTAAGCATTAAAAAAATCTAAAAAAAAATGAAGATTTTGTTTGGAATATCATGGAATTGATTGAGGATTTTTAACTGATTTTGTATAGAAAGAGGATGGAATACTCCTCTTCCAAAAAACTTTCGGAGCCTTCATCGGCATCCAAACTTATACTAGTCACCAACATCAAAAGAAAAGATCTCCGGGAATCCTTGATGCCAAAATGATTGCCAGCACTGGGCCCGATACTGATTTCATCTTTGTTCCAACCGATAAATCTATCCCTGGAGTGAATCTGGACGACAGGGAGAACTGCTATGCAGGGCAAGCGGCTTGTGGCTACCACCCATCTTGGACACAAGATGGTGCCACAAACCTCAAATTTTACTGCTGTCCCGTTGAAAACCCCGCCTTAATTTGCACTCCATCAGAGAGAACGCGACTCGTAGGAATTTGCGACAACAGACGAGATAAACGGAAGCGAATATGCGAGATCCGTTTTGGCGTCGGGGTGGCTTACAACTTTGAGCAGTTTAATCACTCCTCCTATTTTTACACGAGTATTGGCTACATTCCCGACTGCATGATGGTGGAGCTGCGTGACAGATTCCAGGAGATGACTTGTCCGGAAGAGAGCGGAGGTTGCAATTTCCGGTGGGGCTCAGCATCTCCTGAAATTTGGAGAAAGTTTCAAGTCATCACGGACTCTAATGATGTGGAAGAGAATATAAGAGTTGAGTTTCACCAGCGGATGGGTGTTTGTGAGTTTGAAGGTGGGGAAATTTTGGTGGCAACCACCGTCATGGAGAAAGTTTACAAGGATCCTAGTGGAAAAGTTCTTAAAAAG
The DNA here is from genome assembly GCA_001718145.1 of Orchesella cincta. NCBI lineage: Eukaryota > Metazoa > Arthropoda > Collembola > Entomobryomorpha > Orchesellidae > Orchesella > Orchesella cincta. The sequence continues at coordinate 20,399 of LJIJ01000687.1, read as the reverse complement.
GATGAGTATGTCGTGACAGATGTGCCGCTAGGTGATGAGCCGGAGTGCGATGTTAATTTTAAGCCGCCAGTGACAACTCCACCACCAATGATTGATCATACGCCCATTCGTGCGAAGTATTTACTGGCATTGGAAAAAGATCCTTCGGATCAGTGCCCATTCCATGGCATTCCAGAGTCGGATAGTTTTCAGGAAGAGCAGGGCACTGGAAAGCTTATATTGGATAGTCCACAGGATCTCGAGGTTAGGCTTAACTTGAATACAAAGTGGCAGCCGTGGGAAGATTGTCCTGAGGGAACGTGGGTTAATCAACAGGAGATGCATGTTGGAGCGTTGAATAATAATAAGACGAAAAAGATCTCTGATGCGATGGTAAACCATGTTTACTTTCCCAATCATAAAATAATTTGTCCAAACTTTGATCAAATTAACTCAAACCTAAATTCTTTCTCAATTACAGGGAATTCGTCTCCTAATGTTCAGATGTGGAGATGATACAAAAGTAGATCTTGGCAATTACCGCCTCAACGACAACAAATCCTTCCCTGAACCGCCAGCAAAACCGAAACCATGTCAAGATGGTGCTGCAGCGATTGGCTTCGCAGTAAGCGCCAACCGATACGAAGGTCCTGTCCAAGATGACACTGGGATTATCAACGTCAAACAATTCTGCTCATGCGGAAAGCATACTAGATCGTATAAAATAATATTTAAAGTTAACATATTTGATACCCAAATGGAATTTAAAATGGATAAATTTTCTCTTTAGTAACTGGGCTGGCTTACCTTTGCCACTCCGTTTAACGGGTGACTTCACTGTATCCCAAGTTTGTCGTCCCCGTGAAGCTCTCTGTGGCTACTCTATCGAGCACACCAATTTCTACTCAATGGAGACCCCCAACGTCATAAAATATGATAACGCTGGAATTACATCTTTACGTGGAAAATGTTGTGGAATTCCCAGCCCCGCGTAAGTTTTTAAATATATTTTGCTTATAAAATACACAGAGATTGAAATTGTTTGAGAGAAAGCAATTATTTTTTTTCTCAATCAGAACTACCTGCACACCCAAGGAAACGTTGGAACTGGCCGTGACCTGCGACAACACTGGAAACAGCGTGAAACGAACTTGCGAATTTGACGTGATAATCGGACTCTTTTACAATCCTGATCTCAGCACTGCGCCCAGCTTTTACGAGAGCGTTGGCTGGAACCTGGAGTGCGTGAAAGAAGTGCTCTCCTCAAATTTCGGGAGTATACTTGAGGACGGCTCAACAGGCGTAAGTTTCAAATGGCCTTCTGCCGTACTTCATCCCAAAGGGATGGATGAACCATCCTCTACGACGTCACCTACAAAAATTTGGCATCGAGCAACCAAGCAAAGGATCGAGATTGAAGTGGAAGCTGGAGAAGTGACGAGTTTAAAACAACTCATTGGAACCTGTGGAATTTACCAAGTGAGAACCAACACTTTCATGAGGATTGACAAAAATGGAGACACCGGAGAAGAAAAGGGGCCTGGAGAGACATTAGAGTTTCCAGATAAGGGGAATCCCAAGCCGGAACCTTGTTGGGCAGATTTGACACCTTTGAAAGGAAGAAATTGGTTGATAGAAGAGAACCCTGGCCATGTCCCGTGTGGCTTACATTGCCATAAAGGAGACCCGGAAGTGATGAAGAGGTGGTCAAAGGATGGCAGAAGGGGACTCATTGGACAGTCGCCCAATCCTCACAGGAAAGCGTTCAAGTGGTATCCCATGCAGTTGTGCAAGGAAGGGACTTACATGAGAAGTATTTCGGTTGCTAAAGGAGTAGGAACGGAGGAAAAGAGGGGGAAGAAGGATTTGTTGGGTGCGGTGGCTATTTCCTATCACTGCATGACGCCTGGGATGAAGGAGAAAGAAGAAATGTTCATGGTCCAAGATAGTTGGGCATCTACGGAGGATTCTTGGGTGCGTGAAAGAATTTCTTTTTTAAAACCTAAAGAATGTTTAATTTATTTGATAAAAATGTTTATTTTTCCTGGAATTTTAGCGCAAGGAATTTTTTGGAGATCCCGGCTCCAGATATCAATACTGTTTGGGAGCTGTGGTCGGGTTTGAAGTGATGGGATGTCTTCAAGACGATGTGGAATATAAAGATGATTATAGTATTCTCGACTTGAGGATCATGTGTGGTTGTGGAGGGATACGGAGTATCCCATGGCCGCCATTCCAGCATCGTTGGATAAGGTGGAAACGGAAAAAGATGTGGTTTGTCCGCCTCACAAGGCAATGTGTGGTCTTGAGCCTGCATTCTCTGCAACTGCCAGTAAGAATCAGAGTTAGTTTTAGTTTTAAGTGTAGGTTTGTTAATATATAGGTGAAAGACATTTTTTTTATTGTACACTTTCAGCTGCTGGTGTTGATGACACGGGATTAACAAACGTGAAGGCAGTCTGTTGTAATGTTCCATCACCAACGAAAAATTGCGAAACGGAAGAAAAACTTTTGCTCGCAACCACCTGTGATAATCGTGTCTACAACAGGATCCGCAAGTGTCAAGTGAAGCTGGGAATGGGCGTTCTTTACGACACTGAAAATCATTTGGAAGCCAGCTACTTTTATAAGAGCATTGGCTACAGCGATGAATGTGTTGCTAATCCACTCCTCAAGAAATTCTCAGAAAACCCCATAACTGTTTGCCCCGATGAAGGGTGCAAATACACTTGGTCAAGTCCTCCAGAACACGTTTTTGAGACGATGCAACACATCCCCAAGGTTTACACGCTGAAGCCCCATACGAAACTGGAGATTCGTCAAAGAGTTGGGCTCTGTGACAGCCTTATGGTGCTCACAAATGAGTTCACCCTGATTGAGATGGATGACAAAGGGAATGAGTTGAGTCGCTCTGACTATACCGAAAATGGGAAGCCAACAGGAAAACCAAAGAAGTGTGACTTGGAGCCACCCGCGGATGATGTGGATGAGATTGAAGAGCCAGAACCAGAACCGGAAGAACCAGCTGAACCCGAAGTGGTATGGACTCCTCCCAAAGATCTTGAGCCAAGGCATATAGTGTGAAGGAAGAAGAGAGTATATACCAACTGCAGCCCGATTTAACGACGGATATTGAAGGCCCGAGGGATCTAGATATTGAGAGGAATCACGAACCTAAATGGAGGGAGGAAGAGTGGCAGATGTGTGACGAGGACAGTTTTATTTCCCAGTTTCAGCTCCAGTTTAGACAGGAAGTGGTCCCGGTTGTGGGGCTAGTAGAGAAACCAGATTTGTTTGGGTTGAGTGGGCTACATTTCCAATGTGTGAAGACTAATGGAGACCCCACAAACTTGTTGTATCTTGGAAGCCCCGGAACTAAAAAGGAGAAGGCACCAGTTCCGATGCAGAACAAGTGTGACTGTGGAATTGGAGTGGGGTTCACCTTGAGTTTGAAACCCTTCCAGAAATTGGGAGATGATGTGTCTCTTGATAATTTCCGTATGAAAAATCATGAAAAGTTTTTTAATTAAAAAAAATTATTTAAAGATTTGATTTTCTTATGAATTTTATTCAATTTAGGGCTACATTGTTCATGTGGGGATGATACCGAAGGGGAAATTCCTGCGGAACTTGAAAAATTGAGCCCCCCAGGACTTTGGAAGGAAGGAAAGTACTGCAGACCAAAAGAGGCTTTGTGTGGTTTTACTGTCCAGTCTTTAGACTTTGTTAACCGTAAAAACAAATTTTTCTCTTAAAAACTCAATCTTTTATTTTAAAATAGGGATGAAAAAGTTTTTTCCTTTCAGAAACAATTGATGCGTATGACAATATTGGGATTTCCAACATAAGAATGAAATGCTGCGAAGTAAAGTCACCCCTCCACGAGGTGCAACCTTCCGAGGAGCCAACGCTCATTGGCGTTTGCAACAATGCTCGTGGCTCTTCTCCGAAAGAGTGCACCATTCCACTCTATGTCGGGCTCGCCTACAACACCCAAAACGATGATGATCCTGAGCTCATCCCCACCAAAGTGGCAGAAAGCGTTGGGTGGACACCAGGCTGCGTGAAGGAAGAATGTTCCGCCAAATTGTGTAAACTTGCCAACCCGAAATTTCCCTGGAAAGAAGGCACCCCTTCAAAATTCCCCCTGGGAAAATGCTGGAACAAGCTCAACTCCCAACCAAAACAATTTACAGTGGGACCCCAGCTCAAACTCGAAGTGCATCAAGTCATCGGCCTTGCTGGGATATTCAAAATATTGACAGCAAAATTCATTCAAAGGGAAGTTGATCCTGAGGGAAATTTGGTAAATGAGAAGGAGGTCATGTTCCCCGAAATTGGAAGCTCGGAAAAGTACGAATGTTGGGAGAAAAGTACTCCAATGCGAGGGCGAGATTGGATGATTTCCCAAGTTTCGCAGGTTTTGAAATGCCCACTGAGGAGCTCGTTTGGGGAAGCCACAGAGGCAGAATTGGAGCCAACAATTAAAGAAGTTTTGAAAGAAATAGCGGGCGGTGCTGGGATGAAGTTGAAGACACCACATCCTCAACTTCCGTTGGAAGAATGGAGTGAGTGGGTCAAGTGCCCGGTTGGAACGTATTTTAGAGGATTTACAAGTAGAGATGGTACAAAAATGGCCCCAAGTAAAGACAAAGGAGAGGAAGATAATAGTGGGACGATATTGGTGAAAGCTATTTGTGAAGCGCCGGGTAATGATGAGAAGAAGAGGACGGAAATCCAGATTCTGGATGCGAGCAGTTTTTGGCCGTTGCCAGCGTTTGAGCAGTCGGGGTCGATTGGGCGTTTGAAATGTGTCGGAGCAGGAATAGGAATTCAGGTTCGTAAAAGAAAAGTTTAAAATGCCTTTCTCATTATAATTTTAAACTGTATTTTGGTGAAATTCTAAATTTAGGTGAAAACGAATCCCAAGCCTAATCCCAAGGAGGACAAGTGGTACTTTTTTGATACAAAGTTGATCTGCGGCTGTGGTAATTAAAATTCTTTAAATTATTTTTAAATTCTTTATTCAAATATAAACAAGGGTAATTTTTATAGGTGCGGAAGCTGGTTTCATGAAATACAAAACCAAAGAGAACCAACGACGTTGGCTTCAAGCGAAACAAGAAAAACCTGAAGTTTGTAAAGCTGGGCAGGCCGTTTGCGCAATGAGAGTTTCATGGGGAGCGAAAAATCATGGAGATTTTAGCTTGGGAGATGGCTATGCTTTTGCAAACATGGAGGTGAGCATATCTAACAATTTGGAAGTTTTTGTAGTTTTTTGGAAATTTTAATCAACATTTGGTTTTTTCTAAGGCCGCCTGCTGTCCCGTTGCGTCACCTCTTCGAGATTGCAAGCCAGTAGAGACCCTCGTTTTCGCATCAGCTTGCGACAACTCGAAAGGAACAATAACTCGTCGCTGCATGTATAATTTGGCAATTGGCACGGGCTACAACTATGAGAAACAAGAAGCAGCCTCTTACTTTTATTACAGCAATGGCTTTACTCCAGGCTGTATTGGGGCAGATGCTCGGATGAAATTCACGGCAAACACACCTCGACCCTGTGATGACGAGTCTGTTTGCAAAGTTTCCTGGTCAACTGCCATTCCCCACGTTTGGCAGGAGATCATAACACTCTCACAGATTGTGGAGGTGAAGCCTGGTGAAAGGTTCAGAATTTATCAGGTACGTGGTCTGCTTAAAACTAGATAAAATTATTGAGCAAGGAGAAAAAATGATGACGTTTTTTATTCTTTGTGAAAATTAGGTTGTTGGTGAATGCGGCCCTGTGAACATTCTCACCAACCAGTTCATTAAAGTAATTGCGGACGTCTACGCCAAGGAAATTTCCAGGGAAAAATTTGTACTCGATGACCTGCCTCCAGCAACCAAAAAGGAGAGTGTTGGCTGTCCACTTCCTGCTGGGAATTGCGACGATGACGATGATGATGAGGATGAAGACGGAAAAAAGAGAAAAGGAAGAAGGAAAATAACCAAGAGAATAATCATAAAGAAAACCAGACAAAAGCTCATCAGCACTAAGACAGTCGACACTGAAGATCAAACTGGGGACACGGATAACTCAAAAACAAAAACAGACTGGCCTTCAGAACCATCCTCAAACCTTAGGATAAGGGGTTCAGTACCTGTGGTAGCTCCAAAGGGTCCAACTTTGGCACCAGGCTGGCCTTCAGAACCATCCTCAAACCTTAGGATAAGGGGTTCAGTACCAGTGGCAGCTCCAAAGGGTCCAACTTTGGCACCAGGCTGGCCTTCAGAACCTTCTACAAACCTTAGGATAAGGGGTTCAGTACCAGTTGCAGCTCCAAAAGGTCCAACATTGCCACCAGGCTGGCCTTCAGAACCATCCTCAAACCTTAGGATAAGAGGTTCAGTACCAGTAGCAGCACCTACAAGACGTCCATCACCTGCCGTGGAAGGAGGCTCTTCAAACATTAGAGTAAGGGGTTCTACACCAGCCGCTGCAACAAGACCGGCAGCCGGCCGAGAACGTACAAATTTACAGTCTCCACTTGCCACCAGTGCGACTCCAGTAGATAGGGGCAATGTAGCAGAAGCCTTGCTTTCCCCATCCCAAAAGACCAAAAATAGAGCAGGTCTCGGTTTTGGGACTGGCTTTTCTGTCCAACAAGGACAGAAGAAGCCAGCGCCCTGCGCAGGAGGATCGGGAGGTAGACCCTCAGCCTGTTCAGGAAGGCTGACATCGGATGCACCCAAACAGAGACGACAGTTGAATGGTTAAATAAATATATGTAAGGGGTTAATTATGAACTGTTAGTAGAGTTTAGGATTGATGATAAAGTCATGAGTTGAATTATTATTAAATGAAAATATTACATGTAATAAATATAAATGATTTCGGGTTGAAATATTAAACGGAATTAATTATCCTTTGATCACTTTAGTTTGTGTAAATTCTTGAATACCAAGCATACAAGCATATGCAAACCAAAAAATAGAGGAATGAGAAACCGGATTTTAAAATTATGACAGATTTTCATTCTTAAACGATGACGACGACGCCATCCCAAGTTAAAAGTCCTTACACATATTTTTCTGAAGATGGGTTTGAATTTAAGAAGGGAATAAAATGATATACTTCACATTGATGATGCTACTTCAGGAATTCTAAAAACATTTAAAATTCTATTGGAAGCAAATTAGGATGCCTGGTCGCCAATTATTAATCACGCTCATTCATATTGTATCTCGAGTCCTCGACTTTTGTCTTCTGCAACTTGAACCCAAGAAGAGGTTTTGTTTGAAGTTCGTCTTTTTTAAACTCACAATGTTACCTTTCATTATAATAGGGTGAAGTATGTCGCATCCGTCAATTAGGCATTAACAAAACTTATGAATGTAATTGGAATGCGGTCATCTTCATCCGCATCCAAGCTCTTTCTTATGCACCTACGTTTAGCTCGACGATCATGATGATGATTAACAAGCAGAGAGAGCTCAGCTAGCAAACTCGCATCACCTAAATTATGCTCTCTCCAGATTCGGCCTTAACTTCGATTATTAAATATATTCCCAATTGGCTCCTATTATCATAAAAACCATGAATACTTCATTATTCATCAGTATAGTTATTCAATTCGGTGAGATGACTGGACTTGTGTAGTTTCCAGCCACTGATCCCGAGCCGGACCACTGGTTTATGGACCACGGAGTAATTTTAATCACGAACTCCAATAACTGTTGTCACACTGTTTCATCGTGGATAAACCTTTTTAAATCGCTGTGAATCAAGCAGGTTCAAGGCCGTTTATAACAAACTATTTTACAGTAAATATGTTTCTGTTCGGATGATATTGAAATCTACTTAAAATTCATGAAACATTGCTTTTTCATCGACTGAAGCTGAACCAATTACTTACTTCTTCAAATTTTTCCCATCACCTACCCTTTATTTCTTTGGATTGTACAATGGTTGAATATAATGAAGATAAGAATTAGCTTAAACTTCTGCATAAATTAAAACATGCACATATAAGTTGTTTACAGAATTCATTGCATTTATAGGTATATATTATATGAAGGTATAATTAGCAAAACCATTGATAGCATCTAGTATATAAAAACATGAACATTTTGATGTACATACTTATCTAAACACCCATCACCTCACCTTAAATTCCACTCGCACACGTTCACATGGCAGAAGTAATTGTTGGTTTATTCTGTAAGCTCTGAAAGCCGTGAAAAGTTCAAAATGTATGTTAGTGTTACGAAGTCTGAGAAGTTGAATATATTCGGTTCGTTCCAAAAGATGAACACTTACTTGTGGTGCTTGACCGACGAACAGATTGACATAATTTCAATAACACAATTGACATTCAAAGCTGTCAATAATTAGTCTTCATCATTTTTGAGCTCATGATGACGTCACAGTTGTCTCACGCTCTCGTCGCATTATTATGTTATTCTACAACACAAAGGACTGGGCTTTCCATTGGAAACTGGTTGACTTTATGTTGTTTGCTCAAGCAAGTCGTATTCAAGAACCACTTGGCTTATGTCACGTAGATAAGCCGGCCGGTCACTCACGTCATCTTCCAAGAACTTTTTGCCAAGCTGAAACATTAAAAACCTCTTTAGCTTCAACAACAACTTATTTGTCGAACAAGGGAAACATACGCACTCATAAAACATTTACATTTCCTGTTAAACTTTTTCCCTACATAGGTCTTCAGACGTAACGTAACTTTGTTTCAGTTCTGGACTCAACGCTTATTAAATATTTAAAAGGTAAAGCTGTTAGGTAGTTGGAGTATAATTTTTCTCAGGGAATCTACGTCCATCCGATGTGTTTGTCGTTGGCATTGAAATAAGCAAAGAGCTTTGACTTGAGTTTGACGAATTTGTTTGGCATGACTGTTCAACTTATATCACATCAAATTACATATTAATGTTGCGAAACCTCCTCCTCCTCATTAAACCACTTACGTTTCCCAAAAAGTCTCACCTTTGTCTCGAGATTATGTGATCTGGATGTCTGCATTCACACACGTGGCAGAATGGTTGTAATTTTGTGATGTAGTAAAATTATATAAGCATGGAATAACTTGCTCAACTTCGTCACTTCCTTGACGCTATTTTTTGTCTCCACCTATTAAACTTATTTACTCGGAGAGAAAAACAGGTCCGAGACGATACTAAACCCAAAATGGTTAGTCAGAAGGTGAGAAAGTATGAAAATGGACCAAAAGAGTTTCACTTTTAACTTTATGGCTTTAATAGGTTTTATTGCTCCTGAGAATAAACCTACTTAACAAAACTGGATCTAGGAGCAGTCCAGACATAAAGATTAAATGGTGAGAAATTTCCTTCCTCCAAGCCCGATCGATAAAAGTTAAAAGGAAAGCCCAGTGAACACAGGAAATGATGCTGCCGATGTGATGATGAGTTGGAGCTTGCTTTGCCCGACGTACCAAAATCACGCAAGACAGTCGTGCTTCAATCCAAACATTTTATAAATTGGGGAGGTGAAGCCAAGCTGAGGTCGCAGTCTCTTTTTGACTCTCCTTCCGTTTCAATCTGCTCTCTTTTGGCATTTTTTTTATAGCAAGAACATTCACTCAGCTTTAGAATAAGTTTACGATTAATCGACGCAATTGTGATCGTGTTGTAGTGACCTGCGTTCATTCATCATAATCATCATCATGAAACGTAATAGAGAGTAAAAATTGAGTGACATATTTTTGCTATATTACTGAGAATTTAAAAAAATTATATCCAAATTTGTTTTTAGCCATACCCAAAGAGCAGGTTTGGCTCACGACTGCTCTCAGCGACGATGACGTGCCGAATGCACTAACCCTCTGCTTTTCTTTACGGAAAGTGGTGACCGCCCGCCAACTCGTCTTGCTCGTTTCCCCCAAAGTTTCAAGGGTGTTGAGGGAAGCCCTCAATGCCTCCTTTGACTTTGTTTTCACCCTCGAAGAAGACAGGAATACTGCTGGATTGGAGATCAAGGATTTTGCCAAGCTGTTTGCGCTTACGCTTCAAGGCTTCGACAAGTGTGTAATGCTTTCTCCAAACATGCTGGTGAGTGATTTTTCTAATTTCATTTCTTTAAAAAATTCAGATTTTTAACAGTTTTCTGGGTTTTTATTTCAGGCTGTGAAAAATTGCGATGAGCTTTTAGATAAAGCTAAAGAAAATAGCCAAACGTTCGTTTGGACAGAGAAAGGAGACACTTCCATCCTCCTCATTCGGCCCTCCCTCCCAGTCTTTAATTGTTTGATGAAGCGGATCACCAAGCGGAATGGGACGGGAGTTGACGCTTTTCTGAAACAGTGGCTCCAAAACCAAACGCCCAAGGTCAGCTTCATTCAGGAGAAATTCAATCAGAATCTGAACAAAAGTTGTCTCCTGTAAGTTTTCCCAATTTGTAATGAATTCTCGTTGAGAATAATACTTCTCTCTAAAATTCACATTTCGATTTTTTTAGGGAAGAAAAAAATGTTTCCATCATCAATCTGAGGAACAAACCTGTGGACAGTGAAGCAATAACCCAGCTCGGATTTATTGGAGAGGTAAAATTTTAGGAAGCAAATTAACCAGAACAGGAATTTTAAAACTTGGTAATACAATATTTTTTTTGTTTTCAACTTTTCAGCGAGTAGCAGCCCTTTGGAAAGAAATTCAAGATGAAAGCGTGCTCCCACTTTTGAAGGGGCTGACAAACGTATACAAACTCTAAATTTTTCATATTATTAAACTTTTACAAATTGAAAATTGTAATTTTTTTTTTCAATCATCAGCCAAACATTCTTTATCCGGAGGGGATTGAGGAGACTTTCAACAACAACGCGATCGCAATAGTTGGAATGGGATGTAGATATCCGAAAGCCAACAGCTTAGAAGCGTTTTGGAAACTCTTAATAAATGCAGAGGATGGAACAGGAAATCCCCCGGAGTATCGGTGGCGGAGGGAGCAGATAAGCAGAGCCAAGCCGGGTTGCAGAAAAGCCAATGCTGGCTTTCTCCATTGTCACGTAGATGACTTTGATGCGAAATTCTTCAACATCAGTCCCAAGGAAATGGTCTGTCTGGATCCTCAACATAGACTTCTCCACGAGTTGGTTTGGGAAGGACTGGAGGATGCTGCCATTGACCCACTTTCTTTGGAAGGAACAAACGGGGGCGTTTTTATTGGCAGTTGGATAAATGACTACAAAGACATCTTGAGCCAAAATGGGAATGACGAATTTTACCGGATGTACATGGGAAACTCAATCGGAGCAGGAGCTGCGCGGATTTCCCATTTGTTGGGATTGACTGGACCGAGTATTGCGACTGAATCTGGATGCTCTTCCGCCATGGTGGCGGTTCATCTTGCTTGCAAAAGTTTGGAACGAAGGGAAACAAATTTTGCTCTGGCTTGCGGAGTCAATTTACTTTTGCATGCGTTTGATGGAGATGAAATGCCAATGGTCGTGTCTCCAGATGGACACTGCAAAACTTTTGATGCGAATGCAAATGGGTTTGCAAGAGGAGAGGGGTGTGGGGTTCTTGTTCTCAAGAGGCTTTCCGATGCTGTTCGAGATCGAGATAACATTTGGGGATTGATTAGAGGAACTGGCATGACCCAAGAAGGCATAAGTAAAAGTATGGGCACACCAACCGTCCAATGTGAGTCAATGGCTATGAAACAAGCATTGGAAGATGCAAGAGTGGACCCAGCCATGGTGTCATATGTGGAGGCGCATGGAACTGGAACAGTTGTTGGAGATCCTATGGAAGTAGCTGCGATTGCAAAGGCTTATCACTCAGATGAACGTAAGGAGCCACTGCTGATTGGCTCTGTGAAGACAAATGTGGGGCATACTGAATCTTGTTCAGGAATCACGGGGATTATGAAAGTGGTGCTTGCTATGCAAAATGAAATTATTCCACCTCACAGAAACTTTGAGACGTTGAATCCAGCAATTGATTTGGATGCTGTGCCTGCACAAATTCCTTTAGAATCTGTTAAATGGCCGAAGCAAAAGGGAATTCCAAGGCTGGCCGGTGTCAGCTCATTTGGGATTACTGGAACAGATGCCCACGTGATTATTGAGGAGGCACCAGAAATTCCGGCAAAAGTTCTGAGTACCAGCTCCATGGAACGGCCTTTGCACATAATGAAGATAGCAGCCAAGACTGATGAAGCCATGGACATTCTCCTTGATAGTTACAAGACTCATTTGAGCTCCAGTGAAAAAGAACTTCAAGACCTGGCTTATACAGCTAACACAGGAAGAGCCAACTTTAGCCAGAGAGCTGTTATAATTGCAAAATCAAAAGAGGATGCAGTCAAAATCATTGAAACAAACAAACTGGTGAAAGGAGAAGCAGCGCCAGAGAGTTTGGGAAAAGTTTGTTTCCTTTTCACAGGTCAAGGCTCACAATACCCGGAATGGCTAAACAGCTCTACGAAACCAGTCCAGTATTCCGAATGCACTTTGAATATTGCGAAAAAATTCTCAGAAACATTTACAACATTGACATTACTAAAGTATTATGGTCTACAGACAAGTCAACTGAAGTGAGCAGAACCATTTACAGCCAAACCTCAATTTTCTGTGTGGAATATGCGCTGCTGAAATTATGGGAAAGTTGGGGAGTGAAAGCGGACTACGCTCTGGGTCACAGCCTGGGTGAATTTGCAGCTGCAGTTTGTTCAGGAATTTTGGCTGTTGAAGATGCAATCAAACTAGTTGCAGAGAGAAGCCGACTAATTGACGATCTCCCACGTGGGAAAATGCTCGTCATCAAAGCAGAAAAGAAACAGGTGGATACGCTGATGAAGAAGTTTGCTTCTGGAGACTCAAACAAGATGCTTGACTACGCTGCAGTCAACTCTGCTGATCAAACAGTTGTAGCTGGCGACTCTGACGTGATTTTGAAGTTTTCTGAATGTTGCAAAAAAGCAAATTTGAAATGCATTGTTTTGGAAGCCACACATGCTTTCCATTCCAAACACATGGATCCCATGCTAGATGCATATAGAACAGTGACAAAAACTATCAAACCCCAGAACGGCAACGAGACCAAGTATATTTCTGGTATGCGAGGTTGCACCGTCGAATCAGAGAACGTTGATGCCGAATATTGGGTGCAACACACGAGGGAAAAGTTGAACGCCAGCAAAAAAAGCAGTTGACTCGGTTGCAGAACATTCATTGAAATGGTCCGGAGCCCAGTCTTGTCGCGTTGACAATGATGAACAACGATCAATCCCTAACTTGTGTTCCCTCCCTGAAAAAGACTGAAAAAGAATGGGACACACTACTCTCCACAGTCGCCAAGCTGTACGTGAAAGGGCTAGAAATAGACTGGGAGGGATTTGACCAGTTCCACTCCCGAAGAAAGGTATCCCTCCCCCACTACCCCTTCATTGGGAAAAAGTATTGGCCTGATCTGCAATCTGTAACTGGTTCCTCAATCCATCCCCTCGTCGGCAGCGTCCTCCCCAACGCATCGGCCACCAAACTTTTCCAACCGGGCTGACCTGAGAAAGTTTGGATGGGTCAAAGACCACGCCATAGGAGACAAGGTGATATTCCCTGGTGCTGGCTACCTGGAAATGTGTCTTGCAGCTGGCTTGGCCACTGTAGAAGGCTCCACAGAGTTCCCTTCCAGCCAAAAGACCCATGAAGTGAGAATCTCTCCTTTGCAAGTCCAAAACCACCCAAGTCAAACCGTTGTGGAGTTCAACATGGAAAAAAGAAAGGGACTATATGAAGGTCAACATTTGTCGCAGGCTGGAAGCAGAATCAACCAAGTGGTTTCCTCACGCCCAAGCTACCTTCTCCCCTCTTCCAACAGCGGAAGAGAAAACTGTCTCATTTGACACTGAGGCTTTCCTCCAAACTCAGACGCTTCCCTCAAATGATGAGTTTATAACCGAAGTTTATGACAAGTTGGCTTCTCTCGGTCTCAAGTTTGGTCCAAATTTCAGAAGTCTCGAGAAAGTTTGGAAAGATGAGGAAAGAGGAACAATTTTAGCCAAAGTGAAGCTCCCCTCTGAAGAAGAATCCAGTCACAACCAATACATAATTCATCCTGTTATTCTGGACGCCATGATTCAAGCAATCATGATGCTTCGGCATGTTTCCAACTTGAAAAAGAAGCTCTACATCCCCATCAACATTGGAAAGTTTCTCTGGCTCTCCGCGTCAACTTCTGAGTCAGCTGATCTCTATATTCACGGGTGCACCACAGATTCTCCCACCGGTTCTGCCTTGCTCTTGGACTCCACAGGTCAAGTATTGGCTGTCATGTCTTCCGTTGAATTTATTGACACCACGGTAAAAGCAATAGATGCCGTCGTGGAGCAGCAAACATCCTGCATGCCCGACCTTTGGGAGGAAGTCTGGAAACCCTCAATGGGCCCGCTTCAGCACCGCCGGGATTGTGTAAGAACGAATGCCGACTACCACGAGCTCGGATTAATTCAGGATGACTTCAACAACGGAGGTCCCTACCTCACCAACATTTTTGAGCAGACGGAAAAACTTGTATATTTACACATGCTCATCTCCCTCTACGAATGTGGGTGGAAGCCCACTTTACAAGAAACGTTTAGTGAGGAGAGTCTCCACGCTCAGCTGGGGATACAGAAGAACAACCGGCAATACTTTGGTTTCATGTTGGAGGTGCTGGAAGCGGAAGGGTTTTTGGAGAAAGTGAAAGTCTCAAACCTCGGAACGGAAATAGAATGGAAGGTGGTCAAGATCCCTCCCTCCATCACAGCTGCAAGGGAGCTCCTCGCCGCCCCCGAATTGGCAGTAGAGCTTCCCTCACATTATAGCACCACCCCGCTGTTTAACAAGGTGGGGGAGAACCTCAGTAAAATCATGAAGGGTGAGCAAACCCCGCTAAGCATCCTCTTTCCCGATGAAACCGCGGGTGGCCCTCCGTCGCCGAGTTCTACACAACGTATTTCCAAATGTATAAAATGAGGGACTGCATCATCTCCAAGTGTTCCAGAAGGTTGGCTAACGTCAAGACCATGATGAATGGGGAAAAGTTCGTTTTTAGGGTGTTGGAAGTTGGAGCCGGGACCGGGTCATATGTGAGCTCAAGATTTTGAATATTATTATTCTCCTTATGTCTTTTACTTGAATTAAATAGTTATATTTTTATTTTTTAGGCCGAGCAATTTTTAACCATGCTTGAGGACGCGGATATGGAGTTTGAGTACACCTACACGGACATCTCCGCTGCGTTTTTCCCCGCCGCTGAGAAGAGGTTTGAGAAGTATGCAAAGCACATGAAATTCAGAAAGTTAAACATCGAGGAGGATCCCATTGACCAGGGTTTTACTCCAGAATACTATGATATTGTTTCCGCGTCCGATGTCATCCACACAACGAAGGATATTCGGGAAACTTTGAAAAACATGCGGATGCTGATGGCTCCGCATGGTTCGTTGGATGTACAGGAAATGTCTGGGGTTCACAGGTTTGTCACCTACTTGTTCGGATTGCTGGATGGATACTGGAGATTTGAGGATTTCGCACTCCGCCCCAGACATTGTACCCTCACCGCAGAGGTTTGGGCGGAGGTTCTCCACTCCACGGGGTTTAGGGTGATCGGGAGCTTCCCAATGATGAACACTCACCACTCTTATATTTGGGCGTTGAAAACCGAGGAGCCAGTGGAGATTGTGAGGTCAAAGAGCAGCAAAGTTTGGCTCGTTTTCAGGGAAGATGGAGAACAGCTCTCGACGTATATCCAGAAGAGGTTGGAAACAACAACGACGAGGAAGGTTATCACTGTCACTGCTGGAGAACTTGAGAAGAAGGAAGAAGGGCAGATCACGATCAGGAAGTATGTGGAAGAAGATTACGTAAACTTGCTTCAAAACCATTGAAGAGGGAAAAGAAGTGGAGGAGTTGTCTACTGTTGGGCATTCGGTTTGAGAGAAAGAAATGCCCAGGAAGGAAATAATGCAGCCGTATTTTTACCTCTCCAAGCCATTGGTGACGCTGGCTTCTCGAGCCCCCCGACTGCTGCCCTCACCAGCGGTGTAGTTCCTGTGGGAGAGAATGAGGTGAATAACTTCCCCCTCAGTACTATCTGGGGCTACACCAAGACCCTCAAGAATGAGAATAACGATTTTAAGGTTAAACTACTCGACGTGGAAGAGGGGATTTTGGGCGAGAGACAGTTGGAGGAGGTGTTTTGCGAGCTGTGGAACGCCGACAGTGAAATTATGCTTGCATACAGGGATGCAACAAGATACTACCCCAAGTTCCAGCCCCACAAACAAACCGGAAGTGGGCTACTCAAGTTGCCGCCAGGGACTGATAGATTCCAGCTGATTTTGCCAGAGAGCAAATCCATCTCCGATCTGCAATTTGGGCCGCTGGACACGTCAGTGCTGAAAGAGGATGAGGTGGAGGTACAAGTCAAAGCGTCGGCACTCAATTTCAGGGATGTGCTGAGCGTCCTCAAGCCTACGGAGCAATTTAAAAATATCAACGCTGTTGGATTTGATTTGGCGGGGGTAGTAAAACGTGTGGGAGAAAAGGTGACAAAGTGGAAAGTTGGAGATAGAGTCAGTGGCTGTAATATGGATAATAGTGCGCTCCCGAGCCATTTGAGGCTGAATCAAGATCTTCTACTTTCCGTCCCAGAACAGGTGACTCTTTGCGACGCAGCTACTATTCCAGCTGTCTATGTCACTTCAGTCGTGTGTTTGATTGAAACAGCTCAAATTAAAAAGGAGGATGTCGTTCTCCTTCACACAGCGACTGGGGGTGTTGGGTTGAGTGCGATTGAGATTTGCAAGCATGTTGGGTGCACAATTATTGCTACTGCGGGGAGCAAACGGAAACAGAACTATTTGAGGAGTTTGGGAATCAAGCACATTTTCCATTCGAGGAATACCAAGTATGGAGACCAGATTCTCGAGCTGACAAATGGAAGAGGAGTTGATGTTGTGCTGAATTCTTTGACAAGTGAAGGGTTCAAAGAAGCCACGTTGATGGCTTGTGCGAAAGGGGGCGAGGCTCATTGAAATGAGCAAGCTAAACATTTGGACAGAGGAAGAGGTCAAAATCTTCGTCCAGACGTGGACTACACCATTGTCGACGTGTCAGCTGCAGACTCCAGTGAGTGGAATCGGTTGATGGGCGTTATATGGAAACTAATGGAGAAGGGGGTGGTGAAGCCCGTTCCTTACGTTAGATTTGACGCTCTGGACATCCGGGATGCGCTGAACTACATGCAGAAAGCCAAACACATTGGGAAGATCGTGTGCACCATGCCGGAACTGAGACAGGAACAAAGGGAAATTACAACCTACACGCCGATGTTCAATGACAACAGCACCTACTTGATAACCGGAGGACTGGGAGGTATTGGCTTTGCAGTCGGGAGCTGGATGGTGGAAAAAGGAGCAAAACATGTCATTCTCGCCAGTCGAAGCGCCCCAAGCTCACAATGCAAGCGAAGATAAACGAGCTCAATTCCAGAGGAGCCAACGTGATCCCGGTTCAGCTGGACGTGGGTAACTTTGAGCAATGCAGGGAGCTCATTCAAACGGGAATCCCGCAGCTTGGACTTCCAGCGCTGAGGGGAGTGATGCACGCCGCTGGAATCATCAACGACGGACTCATTGTCAACCAGAACTGGCCCAAATTGAGCTCCACGTTTAATACGAAAGTGGATGGTTCCATGAATTTGCACGAGTTGACCAAAAACCTCAACCTTGAGCACTTTGTTGTTTCTCCTCCATGGCAGCCCTCTTCGGCTCACCTGGTCAGGCCAACATTCTGCTGGGAACTGTTTTGAAGACGCGCTCATTTACCACAGGCAAGCTCTTGGGCTTCCCGGAACGACAATAAACTGGGGTACATAGAACACTTCAAACCCTGCTTGGAATTTTAAATATAGTAGATCTTTTTTTAAAAATTGTTTCTAGGTCAATGGGGCGAAGTAGGAATTGCTACTGAAGTCGATATTCCTGGCATTAACGCCATCTCCAACCTGCAGGGAATTACGGTCTCGATTACACCCTCAACTCTCAGCACATCGCACTTGCCGTCATCAACGTCGACTCATTTCAACTCATGAGCAAACTGTTTCCCCACTTCACCGTGTATTTGGATGAGCGCACCTGGAAATCTACGAACTCCACCCATCCTAGCTTTGAAGAAGGCAGACAAATTTTGGAAGAGTTTGAGTCAAAGACTGAAAACAAAGAGAAAATGGATCTCTCAAGTTTGAGCTGAAAAGTATTTTGAGAAGCGTTTGATACTCGACGACAACGAGCCAATTAATGACCAGGCCAACTTTCAAGAAATGGGTGTGGATTCACTCATGTTGTTGAGATTAAAAATCACCTTCAGGCACTCTCGGGCACCGGGTCACAATTAGCGCCAGCGTGCTCAAAGATTGCAATGCCGTTGAGTCTCTCTTGCTGAATCCCTTTTCAGTCTCATTGAGCACGACAAAGAAGTGGAAATCTTGAGGCCACCTACGCTTGAAGAAGTGAACGCGCTGATTAGAGAAGATTGTGTTCTCCCAGAACAAATAAAAGCGAATCCGGTCAGAAGGCTCGAAGCGCTGCTGAAATTCAAACAGTTTTTTCCACAGGTTGTACGGCACACTAGGTCCGTATCTTTTGAGGGACCTCACGAAAATGACTCAAATCACCCAAGTCATTTGCCTGATACGAGAAAAAAGAAATGAAACTGGGAGGCGGCTAACCAAGGTGCTAGAGGAGAAAGGACTCCTATCCAGATAAATATGGACAAAGTCAAAGTTGTGAGCGGGAACGTGGCGCTGCCTCGTTTAGGAATGGACCAGGATATTTGGGACACACTTACTGTTAGTGTAGACGCGATATTCAACTCCTCTGCGCGTGTAACACACACAGAAATGTACAGGAAGACGACATCCACTGCTCACACCCGGGCGGTGAACGTTGGAGGGATGAAAAACTTGCTAGAGTTCGCGGTCGAGGGGAAACTGAAGCATTTCTGCTATGCATCGTCCCTAACAGGCGTTGTCACTACGGATGATGAGGGAAAACTCTCAGAAGAATGGCCAGAGGTTAGCGACTTTGATAATGTCACAAATTATGCCTATCCCGTGTCAAAATTTGTTTGTGATGTCCTCGCAAAGCAAGCTTGAGAGAGGAGTTCCTTGCAAGGTTCTACGCTTACCGTTTATTCAAGGGGAGGAAATCACAGGGCGGTGTGATCCTGAATCTAACCACGTTTTGCTGAGGTACCTTTTCATTCTAAGGAACGGTTGCATGCCCAGCGCAGCACTTCCCGTTCTTGCCCTTCCAGTTGATACTTGCGCGGATGTTTGTGTTCGCTCTTCTTTGACGAGAAGGCACCATCGGACATCTACAATGTTGGGAATGCGAACCCAGAAGTGGATCAGACGTTTGTGCATGTTGCAAAAGAGTTTGGAAAGGATCTGGAAATTATAGAGTTTTCGGAATTTATTCAACGTGTGGCAGAAGGAACTGACACGACAATGAATTACTTTAGGGAGCTTTATAAAGACGGGGATGCTCTGGTCTCTTTTTTCTCAAACGAATCTATTCTCAAGTGGGTTGAAGGAAGGAAGTTTACAAAAACAAGAAAGTGACAAAATTCATTCCAGTTTTTATGAAAGTCAGCGCCCAACCATGGATTACATTCGAGGGATTTGATGTTCTTGAAAGAGAATGGGTGGTTTGAAAAATATGGCTTGTAAGGCATTTTTGTGTTCGATTTTAAAGCTTAATTCGTATCGATTGTTCTTTGTTGACATATTTTAGGAAATTTTTATTAGTGTTTTATAGTAAGAGTTTAATAACGTAACAAAGTTCCGGATAGGTTAATGATCAATGATCACATACTGTTTTTTATAAAGATTTTTTTACGAACAGACGAGTATTGTTTACACACTGAAAATCATGAAATATTACTGTTGATTGCATTAAACATGGAATCAATAATTTCAAAGGTTAATTTTTTAAATATAATTATTATAAAGACTGTTTTTATAACAATAAAATGATATCATAATAACTACAAAATAAACATTGTAATACAAACCATTGTAAAATGACTAATTATGTCGATGGTGTAAGACGCTCAATTGAGGGTTCCATTTTACAATAGCGAATATATATTTTAGTTACTTATGATAATGATACCGAGTAACTCAACTTTATGCTGATAAAGCATTATAACAAATTTAAAAGCTATCGTGAATCAACTAAAAGTGTTGCTTCCGGATGATTCTGGCTGATTGTATATTCTGAGGGTCATCTTTAGCACCAGGGTTAACCTTCTAACTGCGTAGGTTCTCAGCAAAAGCAAGTACTGCTAACAAAAAGGCACATTACAGGTCAGATGTCATGGTCCTAATTAGGTACAAAACTGTTCCACCAATTA